>NW_024121399.1:1387398-1619898 GCF_016745375.1 Pimephales promelas | reverse complement strand
GTGAAACGATAGCTCATTTAATGAATAAATAACAAAGTTTAAGTTTTATCAGGTCGCCTTGCTCTGTACTCCGATGCACGTTCGTGACTCTCCTGTTCGAACTCGGTCATCAAAATGAACGAATCTTTTTCCGAGTCAATCGTTTAATGAACTAAATGGTTTGGTTTGGTTCCCATTGAAGTCCATTATATGGAGAAAAATCCTGGAATGTTTTCATCAAAAACCTTAATTTCTTTTCGACTGAAGAAAGAAAGACATGGACATCTTGGATGACATGGGGGTGAGTAAATTATCAGCAAAAGTTTTTTCAAAAGTTAACTACTCCTTTACTCTTTCACAATTTGAGCCTGATGACTGATTGTCATCCTGGAATGTGGCCATGATGAATGAATGAAAAGCTACACACTGCATCAATTAAAGAGTTATACGAACTGTTGCCAAACATTTTAACATGCTAGAAACATATCACTGCAATAATGATCCAATCATAGACGCATCTAAAGCATTTGCCTAATAAAGTTTTTTGTTTTTTGGCCTGGTGGTGTATGTTTGTAACAATGCAACTGTGAGTATAGATTTTTTTTAAACATTTTTTTTTATTAATTTAGCTGGCGCTTTTATCCAAAGCGACTTACAATTGCTATATATGTCAGAGGTCGCACGCCTCTGGAGCAACTAGGGGTTAAGTGTCTTGCTCAGGGACACATTGGTGTCTCACAGTGGATTTGAACCCGGCCTCTCACACTAAAGGCATGTGTCTTATCCACTGCGCCATTACCACCCCTATGTATAGTATAGTTGGCTAAAGAAGCTTTTAAGATACGCACCCCTGGCAATTTCTGCACCTAAAGCATCTGATATCCACGTGATCAATTGTTTCCTGCAATTGTCAATCTGTGTAAATACATTCATGCCATCTCTGTGCCTCTGCTTAAATGCACAGTATATCCACAGCTTCTATGCAGTGTGAAAACAGCTCTATACAAATGTATCCATAATATCATATCAAGTGGCGCCCTCTCATATTCCATGTCTGTAGATAATCCTCTCAAATTTAAAAATGCACCAAACTAATCCAGCAAGCCATCTCAAGTTTGTTAAAGTAGGGTTTCTCTTGGTAAAACACACAAGCTGACGCAGAAAATCATGTTTGGAACATGGAGCCACTTTTTTTGCACATTGCATATGCATGAAAGCAGAGGCTACACGGTCACATCACTAATTTATTTCTGTACTAGCAACGAGCTTGTCCGCCTGCCTGACAGAACATTAACCAGGCTAATTCTGAAAGGCTAATGATGGCAAATTTTATAATGCAATAAAATTGAATTCTCACTTTCATTTCAAGCTATCTCTGCAATCAGCCCCAACATATTCATCAGCTCACCATTTTAATGCTCTTTTTCAGGGACGGGGATTTTATTGTCCCTTCTCTTTTAATTGCTGTTCACATTTTTTACCCTCAGGTCTGTTAATTATTCCTGACTGGACTTTATGTACTTCATGTATTAATATGGGCATTCTGAATGTGTTGCATCGTTAATATTAGCTGTATTACATGCGTTTCTTCTTCACACTTATCCTCAAAATCCAGAGATGGCTCCATCCTGGCCCGGATATCATAGCGAGAGGATGGATGGAGTCTAATAAACGGCTAGGCAGAATAATAGCTGTGCTTCTATCTTTGGACAAGATCTGTCTGTTCAAAGAATGTGGGCTTTCTCTGAACACAGACTGATATGATTTAAACAAAATGGACACATTCGCAAATCCAACTATATTGGACTTCATTCTGGAGACGTCTGTGCCTTTATGTGAATGCCATTTCTCTTTATGAAGAAGTCGCTAATGCATCTTGAATCGAAAAGTCGCCCTGGGTTATGTGACATTTATCAAAGACTCTTCGCATGGCAATTTCTGTGTGATTTTTAATGCTTCATTTGGCATTGTACATTCACATTGGGTTCTTTGCAGATATTAGCACATATTTTGTCTTTTTCAGGGGATAGCTCTATTTTTCACCGGATCGTAAAAGACAAGCACGGAATTAACCTTTAATCTGTGCATTAAGCCATCTGTTAAAGGAAAATGCCGTTGTTGTCTCATTGGACTATGGGAGGCTTAAATGTCTTCCGGAAATAATGAGCAGCCGGTAATCATCATCGGTCCATACGCAATGACATATTTCAGAGGTGCGATGCATGTGATGAATGTGAACAACAGACAAATCACTTGTCTAAATCAGTCTTCACTCAAACCACTGGCAAGATGTTACCTTGACAACCAGACAGTGGGGGCACCTCCTCTTTCAGCGTCCCTGTGGAGATGTCGCGCACTAATGCAGCGAGAAATGGGGATATTAAATGGCTCGTTCTTTGCTCTACCCATTTCTCGCTCTCTCTCTCTCTTCCTTTATCTCTCTCTGCCTAGTTCTCTCTCTCACATCTGCGCACACTTAGGAACAAAGTCCTCAGTGGCTTCTCCGGAGAGCCGCAATTCAGAAACCTTATGTTTGTTTCAGACAATATTGTTGATTTGATTTTCCACAGCTATAGGAGCACAATCGGCAGGAACACACATGGGCATGCACTCTGAAAAAGAATAGTGAAATATGCATTTTCCCTTGACCAATTATTCCACCCGAAAGTGTTAATGCACATCTGTATGTTCCCTTTACTAATTTGTAGTTAAAGTGAACTCAGAATGTCTTTTTGTTGCCTTTATCCATATAAAAATGGAAATATTCCCCTAAAACTTATAAATATATAAAATATACTCATAAATAGGGTAAACGGTACTCGTATTTGTCCTGAACCGTCAGACAGTGAATACAGTCAGTCACAAGCAATCCACTCTCCAAAACAAGAGTTCAGTTGTCACGCAACAGCTTGCTAGTTGTCTATATGCTGAGTTTCAATTAAAGGGAAACCCCACCCATTTGCATTAAAGGATTAGTTCACTTTTGAAAAAACTTTTGCTGATAATTTACTCACCCCCATGTCGTCCAAGATGTCCATGTCTTTCTTTCCTCAGTCGAAAAGAAATTTAGGTTTTTGATGAAAACATTCCAGGATTTTTCTCCATATAATGGACTTCAATGGGAACCGGATGGTTCAAGGTCCAAAAGACAGTTAATAACAGTTTCAGATGCAGCTTCAAATGTCTTTAAACGACACCAGACGATGAATAAGGGTCTTATCATGCGAAACGATCGGTTATTTCAAAACTAATTCCAAAAATGTAACTTTTATAAGGACAAATGCTAGCCTTGCTATATTCTCTGAGGCGCGTTTGTAACGTCACGTAATACGTAATTACGTTCAAAAGGTCACGGGCGACGTAGCTGGAATTATGCTGTAGATCTCTTTGATGATGTCAAAACCCAGAAGATTAATTTGCCCCTTGTTCTCTCAAGATTTTCCTATGGGGTTTATAATGTTTCGTTTTTTTTATTTTTTTTATCAATTAATGAGTAAAAGCCTGTGGTAAACATAACTTAATGATACTTGGACTTTGTGTTCTATAACATAGACCCCTCATTATAAAACCCCATAGAAAATTCTCAAGAGAACCAGTGGCGAAATCAGTCTTCTGTGGTTTGACTTCATCCCTGCACCACTCGATTCGCCTGTTAACAGGGTGTTACGAGTACTTTTTCCGTCCTCGCCCAACTTCCCGTTTCAGAAAATACATTAACTCAGAAAAGATTGCATTCGTTAATCCATGGGGTCTTTTAGAAAACGTCCATTTCATGATGTGTTCCTTTGAATGTGTAGACGGTACTGAAATTATCTTGTGACTGTATAGGATCTCTTCAGCAAGTCAGATCCATTCTTGGAGATTTACCGGATCAATGATGATGGAACAGAACAGCTTGTGCACAGAACTGAAGTAAGTAGTCACATCCCATCGGATAATAATCTTTCTTTTGCAATTCAATATTCCTATTTAGTTTATACAATGATATTGTTTTTATCTGCAGGTGATAAAAAACAACTTGAACCCTGTGTGGGAATCCTTCAAGGTGTCTCTCATTTCTCTGTGCAGCTGTGATGACGAAAGGAAGTTGAAGGTGAATATTAATCAATCGGTCACTCCAGAATGGGCATTCTATCACCCATGTGACTTTTCATTTTTCATTTCAATTTCCAAATATGAAGAGAGTTTTAGGAAACGCAAGTATCTGAAATGCAAGTATCAAGTAACTTTGTAGGTGGGTCTTGGGTGGGGTTGCTATTTAACCGGCGGGATTACATTCATTACTTGAGTCTTGGGAAATGCATGGACTACCTTGCATTTGTAGTGAATTTATAGTGGTTTTCCATCATTGTTTGATTGACCAGTAAATTTCTGTTATAATTTCTGTTCTGTAATAATATCTGTTGTAATACCTGTTGTAATACAGAATCTTGGAGATTTTGCTAAATAATTATTTTGGTGTGGGTTAGTTCACCCCCCCAAAAAAAAAAAATTCAATTCTGTCATTAGTTACTCACCCTCGTGTCATTCCAAACCTCAGAACACAAATGAAGATCTTTTTGATGAAATCTAAGAGATTTCTGTCACTTTGAAGCTTCAAAAAGATCATAAAGAGACAATGATATTTTTGTCTGATCAATGTTTATATGTGATTAGAAGCCTAAATTAAATCTCTTCATCATGTGAAGCAATCGAGTCTCTTCAGAAAATAGATTAAAGCGCTCAATTCAAATGGATTAGTTTCATGATCTATGAGTGAAAGTGGTAGTTGTGTAGCTGTCAATGGAGGGACAGAAATCTCTCAGATTTAATCAAATACATCTTCATTTGTGTTCTGAAGATGAACGCAAATGGGTTTCGAAAGACATGAGGGTGAGTAATTTAAATTTTGGGGTGAACTATCCCTTTAAGTAATCCATGCAGATTTGGTGTGTCAAAATCAAACCTTTTGAGTGAACTATTCCTTTAAGAGAAATATTGACAAGAGTAAAAGCAAAATGAAACATGGAAATATAAGAGTCACACGAGTTAATGAGTTGTAATTGTCTGTGAACTGCAGTTCTTAGTCTGGGACTATGACTCGAGGGGAAAGCATGACTTCATTGGTGAATTCTACACTAATTTCAAAGAAATGCAGAAGATTTCCTCAGGAAACAAGGTCAGTGTGAGACCTTTGGTGTTTGAAATCGGTCATATAGCTGTTGGCTATCTGCCGAGGTCTAGAATGGATTAAAGAAATGTCACAGCCCTTCTGCATGCGTGGTTAAAGTGACTTCGCTGCAGTGCCACCTTCCATTTTCATCTCACCTCTTTGATCTCTTCCTGTGTTCCTGAAGGTCACGTGGGAATGCATCAATCCAAAGTACAAACTGAAGAAGAAGAACTACAAGAACTCTGGGTTGGTGATTCTCAGCGATCTCAAGGTAAGAGCCTGGCAGTTTGAGAGCTTCATAGATATGCGAGTCCTGTTTTAGGAATGCTAGTACTGCACAATGCTGGCCAACAAGCTGTCAATGAATAGACATAGTTATTATTGTTGTGGGTGGGTGTGACAATCAAGCTTAGCCTAAAGACATTAGCGTGGTGGGAAAAGGCTAATGCATTTGTTTTGTTTGTGCACATTTACATAGGGGATATTTCTATTTTGAGAGCTGTTTACGTCAGTTCTTTCAACATTTATCAATTCAGATTGAGAATTGCGTTCTCACAAAAAAAGTCATATTTTGGCAAATGTAAAGGCCCTTTCAGCACAAAACGCAAAATCACGCCTGTATAGCAATTCAAACAAACCTTTCAGCTGTGCTGCCATTCTGCATTGTACACAAGAAGATATAACCCCCAAAACCATCATGTTTAGACAGCCACACAACTCCTCTGCCTTTCTCTCCATTTCTCTCAACATTGGGACTAGAGAGTTGCCAGTCTGTAATTGGGAAAACATACTTATTTGAAAAAGTAACAGTTGTAGATTTAAATGTAATGTGTTACTTTACTAGTTAGTTGAAAAAAGTAATCTGATTACGTAACTCGTATGCGTTGCGTATAACCATTCAAAAACTATTGTGTCTGTGGTGGTACCATGGTACAGTAACGTTATAATGACATTTTGTATACTACACTCACCTAAAGGATTATTAGGAACACCTGTTCAATTTCTCATTAATGCAATTATCTAATCAACCAATCACATGGCAGTTGCTTCAATGCATTTAGGGGTGTGGTCCTGGTCAAGAAAATCTCCTGAACTCCAAACTGAATGTAAGAATGGGAAAGAGCGTGCCAATTTTGAGCGTGGCATGGTTGTTGGTGCCAGGCGGGCCTGTCTGAGTATTTCACAATCTGTTCAGTTACTGGGATTTTCATGCACAACCATTTCTAGGGTTTACAAAGAATAGTGTGAAAAGGGAAAGACATCCAGTATGCGGCATTCCTGTGGGAGAAAATGCCTTGTTGATGCTAGAGGTCAGAGCCGACTGATTCAAGCTGATAGAAGAGCAACTTTGACTGAAATAACCACTCGTTACAACCGAGGTATGCAGCAAAGCATTTGTGAAGCCACAACACGCACAACCTTGAGGCGGATGGGCTACAACAGCAGAAGACCCCACCGGGTACCACTCATCTCCACTACAAATAGGAAAAAGAGGCTACAATTTGCAAAAGCTCACCAAAATTGGAAAGTTGAAGACTGGAAAAATGTTGCCTGGTCTGATGAGTTTCGATTTCTGTTGAGACATTCAGATGGTAGAGGCAGAATTTGGTGTAAACAGAATGAGAACATGGATCCATCATGCCTCGTTACCACTGTGCAGGCTGGTGGTGGTGGTTTAATGGTGTGAGGGATGTTTTCTTGGCACATTTAGGCCCCTTAGTGCCAATTGGGCATCGTTTAAATGCCTGTGCATTTTTCTGACCATGTCCATCCCTTTATGACCACCATGTACCCATCCTCTGATGGCTAATTCCAGCAGGATAATGCACCAGGTCACAAAGCTTGAATCATTTCAAATTGGTTTCTTGAACATGACAATGAGTTCATGTAATACCCAGTAGAGCATCTTTGGGATGTGGTGGAACGGGAGCTTCGTGCCCTGGATGTGCATCCCACAAATCTCCATCAGCTGCAAGATGCTATCCTATCAATATGGGCCAACATTTCTAAAGAATGCTTTCAGCACATTGTTGAATCAATGCCACGTAGAATTAAGGCAGAAAGGGGGGTCAAACACAGTATTAGTATGGTGTTCCTAATAATCCTTTAGGTGAGTGTATTTTCATGGTGTCCCAAAGAAAAATTTTTGATGATGGACACCATATGTTTTGTACTCTTTATGTGAGTTGCACACAGTACATGTGTGTGTTTGGTATGTAGTATCAGTATCATAACTTTTGCAGATAAATGTGGCAGGGTTTCTACTCATCCTCCATTCTTCATTTTGCAGCTTCACAGAGTCTATTCCTTCCTGGACTACATCATGGGAGGCTGCCAAATACACTTCACAGTAAGTGGGAACAGCAGTGCGCTCCACATTTAGCACAGCGGTGCGATCCAGACCCTTCACAGATTTACTGCCAAAGTTCTCCACCAAGCATGAAGACACTGATGCCAGACGTGCTGGACTGATAACTGCCTCCTCGCAGCAAATGCAGCTCATTTATACATGATGTTGTGAGGCAGACTGCAAAACGTAAAGTTCTTGATTATTTTTGCCAGAGAAAATAGCTGATAATTCTTCAAACCAGATCGGTAATAAGTTATTTAATCCCCACTCATGTTTGTTACATTTTTTAACCAGCATCTCTTGAGTTTCATTTTGACTAAGAATGTGATTGTTTCACGGCTGGAGGCAACAAAACAAATTAATACCTCATCCAAACTGTTTTAAGTCCCCTACCTCACGCTCCCTTTTAGAGCAGCAATATGGGCCAAGATTATTAATGAATCCAATTGAATATTCATTATTTAAATATCTGAATTCTCCCGTTGCCTGTTAAAATGAAAGATAACCAGATGTCATGGAGTGAAGAATGGTTGGAGTAGGATTCAAATAGGATCTTCATTTAAGTGTAGTGCACTGGTTTAATACAAAATATCGAGTGTTTACTGGGAAATGAGCTGTATCTCTGTATTACAGAGCATATGGTAGCCGTTTGTGCTATTTGGGATTATAACATCTGCTTGATGAATGACTATACAATCAGCATGCCTCTAAGCAAATAAAATCTACATATTGTCCATTTTAAGCACTTTAATTATTTATACAGATGGGCATTTGATTGCAGATCTGTTCAAGTCAGGTTTTGTGTAGCTTCCTAGGAAAGACAGCTCTTGAGTGCTTGACTTTTTGTAGACAGACATTTCCTTTCAATGTTCTACAATGGCGACAACTATTGTTCCAGGCGCTAAACTAAAACGATTAAACGCATTTGACGATCGATCAGATTATGTAACCCATTACATTTTTTGCCGTGCATTTTGCAGTTTTATCAAGAGTGTGTCCTACTATTATCTCTCTAGGTTGCCATTGACTTCACGGCGTCCAATGGGGACCCTCGCAATAGCTGTTCCCTGCACTACATCAACCCATATCAGCCAAACGAGTATCTGAAAGCTTTGATAGCCGTGGGAGAGATCTGCCAGGATTACGACAGGTTAGTGCTGATGGAGGTGGACACTACACTCTTTGAAGAAAAGGTTCTATATAGAACCTTATAAGGTTCTATCAGCCCTTTTTAAGGGTTCAATAATAAGAACCCTTTAGTGTTCTTTGTAACCAGGAAAAAGGTTCTATTTGGAACCTTTTGAGTTCATTCATTATCATTTGTTTTGTCCTTTCCGGATTAAACATTTCATATCATCGACAAACATCAAGACCCTAAAATGTATTTATGAATGCATGTGAATGATCACAAAATTCAAGATATGGGGGTTAGAAAATGTATATTTATATCATTTTATGAAGTTAATCAATATAACACGAAGAGTGCCATTTCAGTTTTTCTTCTCAAAATCAGCATGATTAAAATGTGATATTAAGTTACTACAACAGTTTAATAAACAATAATTTAATTACAACTACAAAATGTTGCAGAATAATGTACGTAATATATGAATGAATAATAGGTTATAAAGAACTTTTGTGCCAAAAGGGTTCTTTCTTGTCATTATACAAACTTTTTTAGCATAAACGGTTCCTTGGAGTTGATTAAAGAACCCTATGCTTCATATATAGAACCCCAATGAACCAATTTTTCTTAGAGTGCATACTTAAATCCTACTTAAGTGGGTCAAAAAACACTCCAAGTTCAGTTTATTGCATTTACAGTAATATACATTTAAACTATAGTACATTTTCATTTAATTAAGTTTCTGACAAAAATTACATTCAGTTCACACTTTAGTATATTCTTTTCAAGTCTGTTTTTTACGTTGTAAGCACTCTTTTTAAAAAAAGAGTTGGTTCCACCCAACCTTATTTACATTAAATATTCTGTTAAATTATCACAGTACAGAAGTAAATTGGGTTGTGAATTCATCTTTATGTACACTCTCAGAAAAAAAGGTACAAAAGCTGTCACTGGGGCTGTACCTTTTTAAAAGGTAAACTTTTGTCCATTTTAGGTGCTAATATGTACATTTGAGGTGCTAATATGTATATTTTAAGTGTTAATATGTACATTTTAGGTGCTAATATGTGCATTTTAGGTGTTAATATGTACATTTTAGGTGCTAATATGTACATTTTAGGTGCTAATATGTGCATTTTAGGTGTTAATATGTACATTTTAGGTGGTAATATGTCAATTTTAGGTGTTAATATGTACATTTTAGGTGCTAATATGTATATTTTAGGTGCTAATATGTCCATTTCATGAGCTAATATGTCCATTTTAGGTGGTAATATGTCAATTTTAGGTGCTAATATGTCCATTTCATGAGCTAATATGTCCATTTTAGGTGGTAATATGTCAATTTTAGGTGCTAATATGTCCATTTCATGAGCTAATATGTCCATTTTAGGTGTTAATATGTACATTTTAGGTGATAATATGTACATTTTAGGTGGTAATATGTACATTTTGGGTGGTAATATGTCAATTTTAGGGGTTAATATGTACAATTTAGTTGATGATATGTACATTTTAGGTGCTTATATGCACATTTCATGAGCTAATATGTATATTTCAGGTGCTAATATGTACATTTTAGGTGCTAATATGTACCACTAAGGTACCAATATGTAGCCTTTGGATACAAAAGTGTACCTTTTGAAAAGGGACAGCGCCAGTGACAGCTTTTGTACCTTTTTTTCTGAGAGTGTAGACGCTTGGTCTGAATAGTGTAAATCCTTAATTTAAAATGCATGAATAATCCAGTTTGATGTTTGTTACTAAGTTAAATAGCTAAAATAACAAAGACCTTGGAACAATACTAAAAGGGGGATCAGTTTAGTAACTTGATGACTTTGATGCATTGTTGGTTAGCTCAGGTCACTATTTAATTTGTTGCTGGTAGTTCACTTCATGCCCAATGAAGGTATCAGGGGTCTGTCCAATCCAATGACTGAGGCTGAGTTCTTCCTCTGGGCTACATCCTAATAAGATCCTGCCAGCAACTCGTCTATGTCTGCAGTCAGTGGCTTATTAAACAACCGTGCTTGTGGAACCCTAGTGTGCGAGACAATTGGAAGAAATCTGAACTGACTAATCAGCCAAACAGAATTTCCATTTATTATGGTCTTTATTTATTCAAATCGATAATTAAAGCATTGAGTGTGTGGGTGGTTAATATAGCTGGTGCGTTTTCTCTAATTGTGCAATGTTGCAATTTTCACCTTCCCTTTTCCTGTCTGATTCACTAAAGGGTGTTTATTTCCGGAAAGGCGTTCACTGTTTATCTTTTAAACAGCCGTATCACATGATCATTTATTATGTTCCTGTTTAATCTTATGGTAGTTCTGGACTCACAATGACTAAATCAATATTTGCTTAAGTTGTTGTGGGTTTACTACAATTAGCCTTATAGGAGCTGGTTAATTAGTCATACACATTTATAATGAGATCTGTTCCAAAGGGAGGATTCTCTCCTCAGATCAAAGCCAAATGAGATCTAAACAGATATATCCCCTTAATGGACAAGGCATTATGCTTAATGAAAAAGCTTAACATATGAGGGTGTTTTTCCAGCTTTGCCAATGTTTAGCCCTGTGGACTATTTGCTACAAACATTGTTCAACAGTGTATATATGTGCATCACATGTGAATCAATGCAATTCTCGATTTATTTATTTGTTCTAATCAACTGTGATGGAAATGAAATCTCAGTAACACTTTATTTTACAGTGTCCTTGTTACCTGTTACATGTACTAACCATAGTAGGCCTAATATCTATTAGTTATCTATATTAGTTATCTATCTATATTAGTTTATTCTTAGCTAAAAACACTTAGTTCTTTCAAAAATATATGTTCATTAATGTATATTTACTTCGTTCAAGTAATAAAGTATTCTCGTTAGTGTATAATATGCCATTGAAAATACATACAGGGAAGGGGTTCTAATGTCGGTCGCCATGTTGCCCCTCCATTAGCCAAAGAGGGACATACCCTTTAATTCAAGCTTCGCCTTTCATGTTTACGTTTGAGTTAACACTCATGGACGAGGTCGAACTGGAAGCCATGTTAATCTTGGACTACATTGGCCACCGTAGGAGTTAAAACGAAATCGGAATTGAGAGGAACAGAAACTAATATTCACTGGATGGTCATATACCTTTTCACCACTAGGTGGGGGTAAAAATCACACAGTGTAGCTTTAAAATAAAGTGTGACCGAAATTTCAACCAAGCTTGTTTGACGAATGAGAACAAACCAAACACGTTTGAGCTTCCGTTAGCAAATTTGCTGTTCTTTATGTGTGTTGATCAATGTTTATGTTTACATCTGAATAATCCGTTATAAATCCGAAACCGTTATAAGATAAGATCTGGATACTTTTTATGTGTGAAAGTGTGAAAGACTTTCAGGGGATGGACAAAAAGGATGAGGGATATTAAACGTATCTTCATTTGTGTTCTGAAGATGAACAGAAGGTTTAATGGTTTTGGAGTGACATGAGTGTTAGTAAATGATGACATAATTGATATTTTTGTGCAAACTGTATTCGCTGAAGGATGTTTAAAGATCTCCTGGGTCGTACACCTACGCTGTGTGGGTTCCCTGATCAGGCTGAAAGTTACTCATAATTACACATCAGTTGACCACTTGAAGTTAAAAACAGGATGGATGTGATAATGCTAGTGGGATGGTGTGGGCTTTGTTTGTCCCGCCTTCTACAAGAAGTAGATTTTGACGCTCATGAACAATATATCTTAAAGTCAGCAAGAAACGGAAGCTGCAATCGTCTTGTCATCGCTATTCTGATGTATATCAGAGTGAAACAGCTTCTTGAACAAGAAATAATGTAGGGCGGGACTTGATTTTGTCCATTTGGAATGGATGGTTGTGGTTTTCTATTGGTCAATCTCATGTGTGACAGGTTGTCCCGCCTTTGTGCCAGTAAACACGTCATGAGAGAAGAGAAGATTAGCTGCTGGGTCATTTATGTAGAAGAAATGTGAAATTATTTTTGTATTTGGAGCTTTCTAGACTGAGAAAAGCCAGAAAATGTATTTTTGGCTTATGTGGATGAAAGACAACAACTCCCAGAATGCACTTGCTTCACTGCCCTAGGAGGCCACGCCTACCGGTAACAGAGCGCAGTAGTTAAACATCAAGTCTAGGCTACTAGTGAGTCTCCGTGATGAGTCTGCCTGAAAATGTGTTTTGAGATCGCCCAAAATATCCGGGATTCGGCTTTTTTTTTTCGTTCTACAGTTGCCATTCATCGTGTTTACTATGGCGAGCGGGACGAATGAGGGCCGCGGGAGAATGGCGCGAGGCCGGTGGTGTGATTACCGATGAGCGACACCTGTGAGACGCACCGGTCTCGTATCTCTCACGGAGGAGCGGGAACTTTCTTTGCAATGTTAAAACGCACATCAACCGATCACTTGTTTAGCGTTTATGTAAACACTACATTCAGATTCACCAATCAGAATGAATTCAGTTAGATTGAAACAAAAGCTGTGCTTGTAAACAATGAATGGCGACTGCATGTCCGGACATGTCCGGGAAAAACAGGATGGTGACCCCCTACTACTCAGCTTTCTCCACAGAACAAGAGCCTGCTAGCTTAGCTTCCAAAAAAAGATGGCGGACACTATATGTTCATTCTGTGAGTGAGATCACCCTCTATGGGCGGGTTGAGAACATGCGGGACAGACCCGACTACTGACTGTAGTCTTTAGCCTCTGGACAAAAAAATCCTTCGAAGACGCAAAATGAAGATTTTTGCGTCTTCTGTGGATTTTTTCTAAATAACGAAACAAAAAATAAATCTCGCATCTCAAAGGGATATGAGGGTGGAAAGCATGGTAATTTAAAAAATACTACAGGTTTTCTACTAATACAAAACTTAATGCTAAATCCTGAAGTATCCCTTTAACTTCATGGTGACTTTAACTGATAACTGTTATTCAATTCAAGCGAGGAGATACAGTAACCGTGAGATTCTGTGCATTCTTCAATAAGTATTGTCATTCGCAAACAATTTTACTTGATGATAAACCACCCTGGTCTCATTGTTTATACGTAGATATAGAGTGCCGAAGTGATGATGTCACTTTGTAGGACAACTCAGAAGCTATAGTGGCGCATGGGTTCCCTCGATCGAAAAGCAATGCATTTTACCCATAGACTTTTGGAAAATAGCAAAAAATAAGATCTGTTTAACAAAGAGTTGTGACCCTTACACGTTTTGTCTATCAAGATAATCTTTACAAGTTAATCCAAAATGTATAAATTTTGAAGCATATAAAGTTTAAAAAAACACAAGCAGGTTATAACTGTGTGTTTGATGTCATAGATCAAAACGGGAAAATATTCACAGACCTTATTTCAGGCGATTTAGCAAAAACCCATTCAAAAATCACATAGGCTTTAGAGCGAGGGAACCGGAAGTGCTAAAATGCTAACTCACTTCCGCGTTTTGGCCTACAGAGTGACGTTGTAACTTCGGCACTCTATTCACACATGATGTCATGAGTATTTGTACGTATTTTACATAAAATTTGTACATTTACTTGCGCTTATAGGCACCATATTGATGTACTGAGCGCAACATAAATCATTTACACATAAACAATTTTACTGATGTGCAGATGCATACTGCAGCTTTTATATGAGATTGCTAAAATATGAGCAGCCAGTGATGTCAGCTATTTTTTTCTTTGCAATAATAACATGCATTGGTGAATCGTCCACAAAAAGTATATAAGGACTGTGCAAATGTAATATACGTGCATTTATTTAACGTATAAAAACATTTTCATTAATTCATTAATCTTATTTCATGTGCGGATAAAGACTTTTTGTAGCTCTTATAGAAATGCTTGCTATAAATTCCTATAACTGCAGCTGCATTACACATTGCTTTGGGGGAATATTCATCCCACTGCTTATTTTTTTTTCTGATAATGGCGGTGAAAGTAAGAGTATATTGATTTCATTTTGCCTGCTTAATGCATCGTCTTGGTGGGCAGAGAAAATTGCAGAGAGAGAATTTACAAAATGGCTGTTTCCTGAAATACACTGCCTTCCACATGTGGTACAGCTGTGCCAAATAATATCTAAAACAAAAGTAACCATTGAAACCTAATCAGATACTAATTAAGATTTTATAATTGAAATTCGCATTTGAGATTGTTTGCAATAATTGTCTAAAAACTTGACTCACTCAGAGGTATAACAAACGGTTAACACAGCTCAACATGGTGAGCTAATTACTGCATGTATTGTTGCAGTTGTTCACATTGTCAGAGCCAGCGTGACTTTGGCAAGCAGTGTCATGACTAATTTCACTTTGTTGCTGCTCTATAGCTCCCTGCTGGTTGTCCTTTGGGCTTTTATTAAAAGCAGGATTAGTCCTTTTATAGAAGTGTGTCCCTGCTTCTGGTTTGAGACTGGACGGTGGTGGCAGTCTGACAGTCCTCATCAGATTCTGTTGGATATGGATGTGATCTCTCAGGGGAGCCTTGAAAAAAGTGCTGAGGAAAATAAAAAAATACCATTTTCTCCTAGTGTACTGACTTGGGAGGCAGAGAGAGATTGCAAGGAAAGCTCTTGCTTTCGTAATTGTTCAGCTTTTAGAACCACTTGTGCCTCTGTGGACAGCATGATGGATGTTCTCCAACCGACATGCCTGAAATACACTATATCCATGCAACAACAGTGATATTTATGTTGGTGCATCCACATGAAGAGTTCAGATGCAAAAGCCTCTAAGTGCCATTTGAAATTTTCTTCTAGAATGATCATTTTTATCAAGCTTGTCTATTTAAGTTCAGTAATTTCACTTAAATGGCAATGATAATTACCTATTAATTGTTATTTAAGTGAAATTACTGAACTTAAATATACACATTTGACAAAAATCATCATTAAAGAAGAAAATTTCAAATGGCATTTAGAGGCTTTTGCATCTGAACTCTTCACATATAGTCGTGCTCAAAAGTTTACATGCACCTTTACAGAATGTTCATTATTTGAGAAGGATTATACAAATTGCATGTTATTCTTTATTTGGTACTGTTCCGAATGAGATATTTTACAAAAAAAAAAGATGTTTCCATATAGTGCACAAGACAAAAGTATTTTGTCTTCAGAAGGAAGAACGTATTAAAGGAGTAGTTCACTTAAAAAAAAAAAAAAAAACTTATAATTTACTCACCCCCATGTCATCCAAGATGTCCATGTCTTTCTTTCTTCAGTCGAAAAGAAATTAGGGTTTTTGATGAAAATTTTTCTCCATATAATTGACTTCAACGGTAACCAAACGGTTCAAGGTCCAAAAGACAGTTTCAGTGCAGACTGCAAACTGTTCAAAGGGCTTTAAACGATTCCGATGAATACGAGACCTTATCAAGTTAAACGATCGCTCATTTTAAAAAAAATAACAAAGTTTAAGTTTTATAAGCTCAAATGGTCGCCTTGCTCTGTTCTGTGATGAGTGTTCGTGACTCTCCTGTTCGAACTTATTTATCAAAATGAACGAATCTTTTTTCGTGTCATTTGGTTCATTCAACAAACTAAATGAACGAATTGACTCGGGAAAAGATTCGTTCATTTTGACAGGAGAGTCACGAATGCGCATCACAAAACAGAGCAAGACGAAACTTAAACCTTTTTATTTATTTTTGAAACGAGCGTTCGTTTCGCTAGATAAGACCCTTATTCATTGTCTGGTGTCGTTTAAAGCCCTTTGAAGCTGCACTGAAACTGTCTTTTGGACCTTGAACTGTTTGGTTTCCAATGAAGTCCATTATATGGAGAAAAATCCTTGAATGTGTTCATCAAAAAGCTTAATTTCTTTTCGACTGAAGAAAGAAAGACATGGACATCTTGGATGACATGGGGGTGAGTAAATTATCAGCAAAGTGTTTTTTTTCTTTTTAAAGTGAACTACTCCTTTAAGAGCTAGGGGGTGAAAACTTTTTGAATTTGAAGATCAAGGTAAATTGTACTTAATGTGCATCTTCTATTGCTTCCGAAGGGCAGTACTAAATGAAAAACAAACAAAACAAAATTTGGACATCTTCACCCTGTTCAAAAGTTTTAACCCTCTGGCTCTAAATGCATCCTGTTTCCTTCTGGAGCATCCATTTTTAATTTAGTTGTGTTTGAGTCCTTTAATTATCCTTAATGTGAAAAGATGGATATCGAAATCATAATCACTGCTGGAAAGGGTTCAAATATGCACAGGGACGTTGGAACTATTTTGTGAGAGGGGGGGCGGGATTCCCGGTAGGGGAATATTGGTATTAAATCCATTTTCTGAGAATTTATCAGTCAACTTGTTGATTAAAACGATTGATTAAAATGAAATACAATTTATAAAAACGAAATTCTTTTAAAAAAACATAATAAGTCAGAATTACTGTGGGCTACGTCTGAACCATTCCAAATGTTTTCCGATATGGTGACTCTACTGATGGACCGCTCCTCGATCCATCAGTGCTTGAGTCACCATATATCGGAAAATAAAACGTTTTAAACATGAATAAAACATATCCTGTTAAGCAGAGCATTAATTTAGTTCGTTTAAATAAGAGATCTAGCACTAAAATGTTTTGTTTTTGAAATCAAGAGGAACGCTTGCCGCTGCTGTCAGTTGTAGGCTATGTTCTCTGTGGTGCGCAGTCTTCACTCGGACGCGCACTTTAATCGCCTTTACGTCGGAGACTCTATTCATTCCGGTAAAATCACAAAACAAATGTGTCCTATGCTTGATATTGACTGTAACCACAGATGGACATATTCTGTTTTGACGAGAGAGAAAAAAAAACTGTACCTAGGGCGGATTAGAACCCGTAACCTCTGGCAATCTGGGCAAAAGAGCTACCACTAGACCATTAAAACGGTCAAATGAAGTCTAGCGGATCGATGTATTTATTTATGGGTTGAATAGAAAGGCTGCACAGTTTGACAAGTTTGTACCCAGCACTTCCGAATGTGTCTCTGTGCCCAGCAAATTTCAAACTGACGCCCGTGCTTAGGTGAATTTAGGGGGCGGCCGGGGGAGGGGGGCGGCCGTAGGAGGGGGGGGGCGGCCGCCCCTCCCGCCCCCCCTGTTCCAACGTCTATGAATATGCATTTGCACTGCTCAGGACAAACAAGGGACTCAAGCATTACAAAACAAACGAAACCATCCAGGTAATGACACGCACTATCAGGAATCATGTAAACTTTTGAACAGGGTTATTTTTATAAATGTATCTATTTATGTTTCTAAACATATTTTGTTCATATTATCTTGTTCAGGATATTACTAAATAAAAAATAGCATGCATTTTGAATGATCTCTCTTTAAAAAAAAAAAAAAAAACAATAACATTTTGCAGGTTCTGCGAGGTATGTAAACTTTTGAGCACGACTTTATTTGATTTTGTTTTGGCAAAAAAAGTTTTAAATCAGAATGCTGAATGAGAGTATAATGGGCTCTATGCACGGCGTTATTTCCGGTGAAGGATTAGGGATGCTCGATAACTTCCGCCGATCATAGAGTCCAATGCAATGCCGAGAATTTATATTGAATTTTATACTCCATGGTTATACTAATGAAACGTTAGTCACAAAAACAGATAAAACAGACACCCCTCGTTGTGTTTATGCTTCTTTTTAAAATTATATTAAATAAACATAACTATATATAAAATTACATCTAAACGTATGTACGTTTCGTTTCAAAGACGGGAGGACAGTAAATATTGACAACTCTGCCATAATCCCGTTTTCTCCGGTTTTCCTCCGCTTTAATCTACACAACCGGAAATGGACGAGCATCCTTACGTCAAATGCGGAACTTATGCGTGCATATAGCCCATAAGGATGCAAGTGACTGGAATAAGTAAATGGAACATGACTGAAAAATATGGATGCACTCCTTGTGACCCAGTTTCACCGAGGCCAATGAGTAAACTGGATGCTTTTGGGAAGCTGAGAAGGCACTATTTTTTTAACTCATTTGTAAAGCAGTTGACAATGAGGGAAGAAGTCACAGTTGTCGGAACAGCTTGACTCGCGATCACAGATGTGTGAGTGTTTAGCATGTCAGGCATCATTTTATTATACGTATAAATCATGCTGATGGATACAACACGTCAAAAAAAAATAAATAAATTTTTAGTGTTGAAATATGGCACAGAGGGCTTTGGAGGATTTTATATTTAAAATATAATATTTATATTTATTTTATATTTATATTTTGTCCTCCTGAAGTCAATTATTTTATCACTTTCCCTTTAAAATAGCTTGATAACTCTACACCTTTGCCTCATTTAGTAAACATGGTTCTATGAATATGCAAATTAGCCCCGCCTCCGCTTTACGCAAATCAGGATTATTACTGCAGTCATTACTAAAGCTATAAAGAAAATAATTTCTTGAACTAAAATAAACATTACATGAAATAAAAATAATAAATACAATAAAATACTACAATAATGATGCAGATCATCTTTGTGGCTATGTCTCAATTATGGGATGGATAAGTGCTGTGGTTGCTTAGCAACAAGAATGTAAAAATATTAAATGACCCATTTCAGCTACAGACTTGAAATATTACATTACTCATGGAAAACAAATGTGCCTCTTTGACCCACAACAAATCCTATTCTGGGTTTTCTGCTTTTTGGCTATTTGATCAAACTTTCAAACTGATTTGCGTGCATGCCTGCTCATTGGAAACTAATGCAATAAAGTGTAACCCAAAGCTATTTTTAAAGTTATAATCTCATGCCATTTGTTTTAAAACCTCATAGTTATCACAGATTTTCTCAACTTTATTTGTCTGCTGGGCTTGGGTTTAGTAAGTCAGGATAGAGCGCATGTAATATTAGTCTTCTCATGGCCGTATCTCGGTAATCTCTCCTTTCTTCACTATGGTAAACAAGCCAAAGCTCAATAGCTCACATTAACTTGAGCTATGATGTGATTATGGAGATTGCATCATGCTAGAGATTAGTGTGCTCCTCTTCATAGATCAGGAGCATTCTCAATAGCCATCACAGCATGATGTCTTCAGGCAAGCAAACATGTTAATGTGAGGAGCTCTATCGCAGGAGGGTTTTACAGACAGATCGCATTGATGCTCCACACACACTCCAGAGTCACGAGATCTGCTGTATTACTGGGGGCAGAAGCTGACCATTTGCTAACAGTGGTAATTTGCATTCATGAATTTTGGAAGTAGGACCATGCCTTAAGACCACATTCCTTTATGTGCCAGTTTATCCCTTAAAGGTATTGTAGGTAAGAATTGTATAAAAAAAAAAATTATCCCAAATTTGTTTACTTTCTATATATATCAATGCATAATTAAAATGTAAGTACTCTGATAAAAAAAAGTATAAAAATCAAGTGACTCTAGACCGTTTAATCAGCATTAAACACAGCTCATTATTTCAAACCAGGACGAAACAAAGGATTGGCTTAGGCGACTGTCACTCTCTCGCAACCATGGCAACCATTTACTGTATGTGTAGTCCTCATCAGGGTCAACAATGCTTTCATCATGGAAACTCTTACATGCCGAACACCATATATGTTATGAATCTTACACGAAATTCATCTTCATCACATTGTAAAAGATGGCAATGGAAAATATAGTGAGTACTAAAATACATCTTATTTTTTTTTATCTTCATAATGTTAAAGTTAGATTTTTTTATTACATGTGATTCTGACATGATGTCACTACATGCACTGCGCTCCTTCCTCCCCGCTTGTCTCAGGTAAATAATGCGTCTTCAGCTCAGCGGTCGGAGTCGCGCGTTCATGTGTTTTGGGGGAGTGGCTTTGGAAGGAGCCTAGAAGGGAGGGGGTGGAGTGAATGGAAATAATGAGCTGTCTTTAAAACAGTCGTGAGAGGTTTACAGACACTCGATTTTTATACTGTATTTTTCAGAGTACTTACATTTTAATTATGCATTGATATATACAGAAAGTTTAAACAAATTTGGAATTTTTTTTTTTTTTTATAAAATTCCTACCTACAATATCTTTAAAGTGCTAAATTGGAAGAACTATTTTTGTACTTAATATACCTTGGTTATCTGGAAATAGAGCTGAAGTTCAACCAAATATATATACTTAAGTATATTTGATTGTGCTAAAGTGGAACTATTGCAAGCAGTGTTGTAGTCGAGACCACCTCACTCGAGTCCGAGTCGAGACCGAGACCAGAGAGAGTCGAGTCCGAGTCGAGTCCAAGTCGAGTCCGAGACCAGAGACGGTCGAGTCCGAGTCGAGACCGAGATCAGTGAGGGTTATTACCTAATTTACTTTTATTTACTTAGAGAAATCCTTTTTTTTATTTTACTGAATTTACTTAGAGTTAAAAAATATGATCAGTTTAGGGTAAAAAGGCCACATAGTAGGTGGTGTTAAAAGTAATTTTACTACAATTTGTCATGCGCAGTTGCGCACTAGAAAATCACCAATCACTGGGCGTGTCAATCAATTTAAAGAAATATTTTATTAGCATACATTAATAATCATGAAAAATATTTTGAATTGAACTCGAGTGGACTCGGGAATAATTCCGAGTCCTAAAAAAAAAAACATGTTCGAGTACGAGTCAATTCCGAGTCCAAATGCACACGAGTCCATGACAAGACCAAGACCATTAAAATATCTCGAGACCGAGACGGGTCCGAGTCTCGAGTACTACAACACTGATTGCAAGTATACTGCACGTACACTTTAAATATCTTGTATTGATAAAAAAAAGACTGATATTATACAGAGATCATACTCAAATTGCAATTCTGAATCCTGTTTGCTATGAATGCCAGCTATGGATAATAGTTTTGTTTTGCACTCACTTTTTTTTTTTTTTTTTTTTTAGAGAATTCATCCAGAGAATAAATGAAATTGTTGCATTCAAATCAGGTGTGATTGATTGTCCAACATGAGTGGTGAGAGCTATCAGAACAGCACTAGCTTTCATGAAAGACTAGCTGTGTGCCAGGGGTGGTCTTGCTCCTCATGTCTCAGCTCTGTGGTTTTGATCACATGACACCCTTCCTCTAGTCATGTTGAGTGACCAGCTGTGTGAATCTGCTGTCCTGCTGAGTCTGTGTCTTCCCCTCTCACTTTCATTCCAGTCTCTTTCATTCCTTCAACACGATGATCTTACACACATAGCAGTACACCATGTTCACTCGAGTGCCGTTGACCTTGTTGAGCTAGTGAGGTATTTGTCCATATTAAGCATTGTGTGTGATTATGTGGGTTTTGGTGAATAAAATATTTCAGAAAGGACTTGCACATATGTAGAAAGTGTTGTTTTACGCGTTTATTAGTTGCTGTTTTATTTTCTGATGATTGTTTTTTATCTATCACAGTGACAAACGGTTCTCTGCTTTGGGCTTTGGGGCAAGAATTCCACCTAATTATGAGGTAAAAATATATATATATTTTTTGTATACTGTATATATTATACGGAAGCGTATTGCATTCACTTGAAGAAAAAAATCTACTCTGTTTTTCTGAATTAATGAGCTAATTATCTCAGAATTACAAGATGATTTTTCATGGGAAAACATTTTTGCTCTGTTTTTCTGAATTAACGAGTTATCTCAGAATTACGAGAATTTTTCATGGAAAAAGTTTTTGCTCTGTTTTTTTTAATTAACGAGTTAATTATCTCAGAATTACAAGATAATTTTTCATGGAAAAGTTTTTGCACTGTTTTTCTGAATTATCGAGTTAATTATATCAAAATTACAAGATCATCTTTCATGGAAAAGTTTTTGCTCTGTTTTTCTGAATTATTGAGTTAATTATCTCTGAATTACAAGATTATTTTTAATGGAAAAAAGTTTTTGCTCTGTTTTTCTGAATTATCGAGTTAATTATCTCAGAATTACAAGATAATTTTTCATGGAAAAGTTTTTGCTCTGTTTTTCTGAATTATCAAGTTAATTATCTCAGAAATACAAGATAATTTTTCATGGAAAAGTTTTTGCTCTGTTTTTCTGAATTATTGAGTTAATTATCTCTGAATTACAAGATAATTTTTCATGGAAAAAAAGTTTTTGCTCTGTTTTTCTGAATTATCGAGTTAATTATCTCAGAATTACAAGATCATTTTTCATGGAAAAAAGTTTTTGCACTGTTTTCCTAAATTAATGAGTTAATTATCCAAGAATTACAAGATACATTTTCATGGAAAATGATTTTTGGTCTGTTTTTCTGAATTAATGACTTGATTAGCTCAAAAACTCATTAATTCAGAAAAACAGAGTGAAAACATTTTTCCATGTAAAAAATTATCTTGTAATTCTGAGATAATTAACTCATTAATTCAGAAAAACAGAGTAGATTTTTTTCTTCAAGTGAATGCAATACGCTTTCCATAATATTATGTGGTCCCTTGTGAAACAGAAGTTCACTTAAAGTTGACCTATTACCTATAATATAGAAGTTCACCTATCTCCTTATACGTGTTCAATGTACTTACTATAGTAACAACAGTATATTCTGCATAATATGTTATAATGTTAAATAATGTTAAAAGTACACTTTAGCATTGACTACTTAAAAAAGGAGTGATATACTTTAAAAGACATCTGAAGTACATCTAAAACTGTCATTTTGTAATTATGTTTGTATATTTAGTTAAAATGCTGAATACTGAAACAATTTATGGTTAACTTATGTATAATTTGATGTAATTTCTATTGAAACTTGAGTCATATTTAAATACATTTGTATATTGTAATTTGTAATGGTGATGAAGTTGCAATTTTCATTACACTTTATGTTAAGGTGACATATGTAATTACTATATTAATAACACTAAATTATGCATAATTATAAGTAACTAACCCTAAACCAAACCCTAACCCTAACTCTATAGTAAGTACATAAAGTCAGTAATTAAGTACAATGTATCTGTCATCTTAAAATAAAGGGTAACCGCAATTGTTTTACATTTATAATCATTTTAATATAATATAAAAGAACACTCTAGAATTGTATTGTAATCAAGTCCTTTACTTACTCTTTAACTTGTAAGCCAACGCATCAAAATAAGTGCTCTTCTATAAAGCATGACAAAAGATTATTAAAACATAATGACTAAAAATGTTTTTAATTTGACATGATCAAAAGTGTACTTAATTGCGTTAAGAAACATAACATTAATGAAATAAAAGGCCATGGACTATATTATGCAGTTTTTGTTATTTCCTTGTTCTTTTAAAATTTGAAGTACACCGCAAGTGCGCATTCAATACAATTAAGTGCACTTGTCTTTCACAAGATTTGTGTATAATTTGTAAATGTTGAATTATCAGTGTAGGCCGCAGCCTTCAACTCACAAGTCATAACCATTTTTATTTTTATTTACAGACTCTCTCCCATGAAATACCAACCTTTACAGCAAAGATGGGTTATTCTCACTGAATAATATTACAGCTTGTAATAACTTCCCCCCTGTTTTGAAAGTAAACTATCACAGGATTTTATTTTATGGTCTATTTGTTCAGGCAGATTTACAGTCCACTACCTATGAGGTCTATTTCCTTTTCAAAGAACTGTAACAATAACAGTTATATTCAGAATGTCGTTGTCAACAAAAGAAATTCAATTTCAATGAAATTTGTGCAACTAGAGGCCATTGATTACAATGGAAAATCTGTAGGGAGGATGCTATTTTGTTTTAGCATCATCATCATCATCATTATCATCGGGTCATTTCATGCATAGTGTTGCAGAAAGTACTCTTCTTAGAAACATGTATAATTTATTGCTATCTTTTAACAGCAGAAAAACTGTTTTTAACCAGAAATCAGGAGTGTAAAAGCATGCTAAACAAGCTGAAGTTGAATAAACAAAACCATTCTGATTGTTTTTCTTCTCCAAACTACAGGTGTCTCATGACTTTGCCATCAATTTCAACCCGGAGGATGATGAATGTGAAGGTAAGAGTGACAGGCACTTTGTATGTTAGTGAGTATCTCATGGGAGCTGAACAGAGACACTCTGATGTGATGTTTCTGAAGCTATTGTTACAGGAAAAGTTCAGTCACAAATTCCCTCATTTACGTTTCAGACTTTATATGACTTTCTTTCACAAGAACACAAAAGGAGAAATGCTGAGGAATGCCCATTCTTTTCAATAAGGCACTTTAAACATTTCATAAAAGTGGTCCCATTGGACTTGTGCACAACTTTCTCTTGAATCCATCTAAAGCCATCTTTGTGTGAGGAACAAAAAAATCTTTCCCTCTGCTGTCACCATCCATTCAAATATATGGAAGCTTGTTTCCGCCACAGAAGGAAAAAGTAAAAAAGGTAATTGCGACTTTTTATCTCACAATCACAAGTTTACATCTCGCAATTCTTGCTTTATTTCTCAGAAAGTTATAAAGTCAGAATTGCGAGATATAAAGTCAGAAATGTGCGAAATAAGGTCAGAATTGCGTGATATAAAGGTGCAATTGCGTGATATAAAGTTGCAATTGCGTGATATAAAGTCAGAATTGCGTGGTATAAAGTCAGAATTGCGAGATATAAAGTCGCAATTGCGAGATATAAAGTCGCAATTGCGAGATAAATTTAGAATTGCGTGATATAAAGTTGCAATTGCGAGATATAAAGTCAGAAATGTGTGATATAAAGTCAGAATTGCGAGATATAAAGTCAAAATTGCGTGGTATAAAGTCAGAATTGCGTGATATAAAGTCAAAATTGCGTGATATAAAGTTGCAATTGCGTGATATATAGTCAGAATTGCGAGATATAAAATCGCAATTGGGAGATATAAAGTCAGAATTGCGAGATATGAAATCAGAATTGCGTGATATAAAGTCACAATTGCGTGATATAAAGTCAGAATTGCGAGATATAGTCAGAATTGCGAGATATAAAATCGCAATTGCGTGATATAAAGTCAGAATTGCGTGATATAAAGTCAGAATTGCAAGATATAAAGTCAGAAATGTGTGAAATAAGGTCAGAATTGTGTGATATAAAGTCAGAATTGCATGATATAAAGTTGCAATTGCGTGATATAAAGTCAGAATTGCGAGATATAAAGTCAAAATTGCGTGATATAAAGTCAGAATTGCGAGATATAAAGTCAAAATTGCGTGATATAAAGTCAGAATTGCGTGATATAAAGTCAGAATTGCTTGATATAAAGTCAGAAATGTGTGAAATAAGGTCAGAATTGCGAGATATAAAGTCAGAATTGCATGATATAAAGTTGCAATTGCGTGATATAAAGTCAGAATTGCGAGATACTGTATAAAGTCAAAATTGCGTGATATAAAGTTGCAATTGCGAGATATAAAATCAGAATTGCGAGATATAAAATCGCAATTGCGAGATATAGTCAGAATTGCGTGATATAAAGTCAGAATTGCGTGATATAAAGTCAGAATTGCGTGATATAAAGTCAGAATTGCGTGATATAAAGTCAGAATTGCGAGATATAAAGTCAGATTTGCGTGATATAAAGTCACAATTGCGTGATATAAAGTCAGATTTGCGTGATATAAAGTCACAATTGCGTGATATAAAGTCAGATTTGCGTGATATAAAGTCAGAATTGCGAGATATAAAGTCAGAATTGCGAGATATAAAGTCAGATTTGCGAGATATAAAGTCAGAATCAGTGGTGGAGGAAGTACTGAATCTCAGTACTTATAAAGTAAAAGTACAAATAAACAGATAAATATTTACTTTAGTAAAAGTAGAAGTAACACAATGACAACCATACTTAAGTAAAAAGTACCTCATTTTAAATGTACTTTAAGTATTAAAAGTAAAAGTACTTGCATAACAATTTATTCACTTAATGTCTATTTTCTAATGATTAATAAAACATTTAATTCTAACTCATTCAACCTAATATTTCTATAATGATGTTCAATAATGATGGAAAAAAAATGTCACCATTTCTGAAACAAGCTTGCAATTAGGCAATATACACATCATGCTTATCCTTACTACGTATATGTTAATAACTATTTTTTGGCATTAAACACGATTTATTTATGGTGTAATTCTGAACCTCTTGGCTTGCCATAATCCTGTGGACAACTAGTCATAGTAGATGATCTTGGGCCAGCAACAAAGCAGTTGGTCATACCAGCTTAAGGTGGTTAAGCTGTTTTTTGAACCAACCCGGTCTCACTGTAATTCGTATGTATTTTACGTGGTGGCTAATTCTTACGAATGACCTATCACTGGGGTTTAGACAAATCGTACGAATTCGTAAACAAATTAGCCGCTTCACACTCACTCGTACGAATTGGTCTCCAGATGGTGTTGACTGAACCAGCTTCCATGTTCTTCTAGCAGGGATTACAAAATGTTAGACTGTTCCTCAAACATTTATAATGCTCATTAACAACTCAGACCCCAGTCACTTTCATAATATGGAAAAGAGGGTACATAATATTGCTCAGCATTTTTGCTTTTGTTTCACGAAAGGTTTTGGAACGACATGAGGTTGAGGAAATAATCAAATTTAAATGTATTCCTTTAGCACTCAAAGAGAATGCGTGAAGACTGTGGGAAATTTTGGGCTCGCTTCAGTCCGTTCACATTTTTGCAAAAGATGAAGAGTTCCGACTGATTTGATCCCAAAATCTGTTGCTTTTGCTGCCAATACTTCAGCTCTGCTCAGAAACCCCCAGAGACCGAGAGAGAAATACAAATAAGCCTCCAGAACAGAAGTGATAGCCGTGTCCCCTGTCTCTCTCTCTCTCTGATCAGAGATCCAGGGGGTCGTGGAAGCCTACCAAAACTGCCTGCCCAAGATCCAGCTCTACGGTCCCACTAATGTGGCTCCCATCATCAACAGAATAGCTAAACTGGCAGCTGGGAAAGAACCCATCAAAGACGCTTCTGTGAGTATCTTTAAAGTGTCTGTTTATGGCACTGAAGGTGAAATGCAATAAAATGAACACTGGAATCACTACCGGAATCATGCACTCCATTGGCAATTTACATACTGTAAAATGTATGGTGTGGATAACACTTGTTTTTCTTACAGTGTCCTTGTTACACGTTGCATGTAGTTAATATCAATAAAATACTATAAATTGTGCATAACTGCATGAAACTAACCCTAAGCCAAACCCTAATACTAACCCTACCATATAGAAAGTACATAGTTAAAGGGATACTCCACTTTTTTTTGGGAAATAGGCTCATTTTACAACTCCCCCAGAGTTAAACAGTTGAGTTTTACCGTTTTCACAATCCATTCAGCCGATTTTCTGATATTTAGAAGAATATCAGTAACCAGACAGTTTCTGGTCCCATTGACTTCCATAGTTCTGGTATATATTTTTTCCTACTATGGAAGTCAATGGGACCAGAAACTGTCTGGTTACTGATATTCTTCTAAATATCAGAAAATTGTCTGAATAGATTCAAAAATGGTAAAACTCAACTGTTTAACTCTGAGGGAAAAGTGGAGTATCCCTTTAAGTATTATTACTTGGTACTTAAATGTGTAATTACACTGTAAAACGGACACCTTAAAATAAATAGGGTGTGTTGAAGCTATTTTCTGTATATTTATCTGCCTGTATCCATATTCTAATAAAACCAGATGTAGACAGGGTTTAAACAGTAAACAAAATGTTAGCTTTATTTTAGATGCAACTGTTTTTATTGCATATATATGCAACATGTCAACTAGCAGTCATTAGAGTATTAGTAGACTGTCTGCTTAATATCTGCTAATTTTGGTCGCATTCAGTCACCATTATACGCTTAGTCTAAAATGCAACTGCTCTCATGTTTTGCCTCAGGACAGCAATTGCAAGTGAATATTTTTGTCATCTTTGCAGAACTGTCATATAAAGAGAGGACAAAATTACATTACCTTTAGCAACAGTGTGAAAGTGAATAGCACGTAACAGGCACAATACCAGTATAAACAGCTCTCTATGGGTGCAATTTGCGTCACATGAGTAAACATGCGTCATCTTTTTCGAATCCTTCAGTTTTCACAGTCCACAAAGATTTTCAAATGTATCCACTTGGACAGCGTTTTCAAAAAGCTCAATTTTCGCAGGATGAAAATGCCGTCTCCGTGTGGACGGAAGGCCAAAATGGAGAGAAAATGAGTTTTCAAATGAAAACGTATTAGTGTGGACAAGGCCTTAGTCACACTGGCTTTACACACTCGCCGTTGTGCTGAGTATTAGATGGTTGTTAAAAATACAACTTTATCCTTGTGCTTGTTAGGTAATCAGCCTAACGAATATTTTCAGCTTATATTATCTACACTCTAAAAAATGCTGGGGGGGGGGGGAATGGACAAACCCAGCCATTGGGTTTAAAATGTAAACTAAAAATGAAACCCAATGGCTGGGTTTGTCCATATTTTACCCAAAATTTGGTTGAAAACAACCCAGCATTTTTTAGAGCGTACCCTTTCCAAATTTGCATTGAAAAGATTCCTTTTCAATGAAAGGAATTCGTTTCAAAGGAAGAAGTTCATTTTATGTGATTTAAGGCACATTTTCATGATAAAATATGCAGGTAGTCCATTTAGTTTCTGGACTATAGGTGAAATGTGAATACAAAACGGTATTTTTCTCTGAAATGCAGCTCTAAAGTGGTTTAATGAATTTTCCTCTGACTATCCTTTTGTTCGCCCCTTTATGTCATTAGTTTGTGCACATAACCTTAGAAATTGAATTATGGTCCAAATAAAACCTTGAGGGCTGTTTTGGTAATTAGCACAGCTACAATCAATTTAGAATTATATTAAGTCACTTAACATGGCATTCAATGGTCTCGGGTCAAATATTTGCCCCCAAGCTTAGCAATTTCCTATGCATTGCTGTCTTCTACACACTATGTCCTTGTGATGATCTTCATCTATTATTAAACTTGGATGACCCCCTTCCCCAAAAGTGATCGTTTTACAGTAAATGAGCTCAGTGAGATCAATGTTCAGAAACCAGGCCATTCATTCAAACTATAGACTTTGCATGTTTAACGTTGGCCGGACCCCTGGGATGTTCAGGCCAGTAAATATAGACCATTTTAGCCTAGTGACTGCCTATTTAGAATGTATCTAATATTCTGTTAGACCTTTAAAGACCCTACCCTCATGTTTTTTAAACCCAGAAACATTTTTTTTCTTCTTCTGTACAACACAAAAGAAGAATTTGATAGATATATTTTATTTCGCACTTTTTTTGTTCCACTGAAAACATAATACAGGTTTAGAACAACATGGGTCTTTCCATTTTTCATTGAAATTGTGTGCTTAGTGAATGAGCTTCAGACATCTTTATAACTGTGCATTGTAAAAATGAAACAAAATACCTGATAACAACCCTTTTCTCTGCCAGCTATATCATATCCTGCTGATCCTCACAGACGGGGTGGTAACAGACATGGCCGATACACGGGAGGCCATTGTTCGGGCCTCCTACCAGCCTATGTCCATCATCATAGTGGGAGTGGGAAATGCCGACTTCACGGACATGCAGATCCTCGATGGAGATGATGGAGTCCTTCGCTCACCCAAAGGGGAACCCGTCTTGAGGGACATCGTCCAGTTTGTGCCCTTCAGAGACTTTAAAACGGTCAGTTTTTTGTCAGTCACTGGGAATTTGCAAATACATGTGTTATTGTAGATCTTAGAAAGAGGGGACTGTGCATCTATAGAATTAAACTTAAAATAATATATATAAATATATATATATATATATATATCTTAATAAAAAACAAAAAAACAAAATTGTAATATAATTTTTAAATGTTTGCAATGAAAAACAAAAAGATTTCAAGCTAAGTAGCATTTATTTGAATACTCACCCTATCAAAAGTCTTTATGTTAAGTAATCAAGACTGTTTCCACCTCAGAGTAAAATATATTACATAAAATAATAGTTTGCATCAAGAAATCACACTCACTGGCCACTATATTAGGTTCACCATGCTTGTACCGAATTGGACCCCCTTTTGCCTTCAGAACTGCTTTAATTCTTTGTGGCACAGATTCAACAAGCTGCTGGAAACATTCCTCATGGGAGATTTTGGTCCATGGTTACTTGATATCATCACGCAGTTTCTGCAGATTTGTCGGCTGCAAATCCATGATGTGAATCTCTCATTCCGAAAATTCCCAAAGGTGCTCTATTAGATTGAGATCTGGTGAGCTTGGAGGCCATTTTAGTATAATAAACTCACTGTCATGTTCAAGAAACTAGTTTGAGATGATTTGAGCTTTGTGACATGGCACGTAATGCTGCTGGAAGTAGCCATCAGAAGATGGGAACACTGTGGTCATAAAGGGTCTGACTTGGTCAGCAACAATACTGATGTACTGTAGGCTGAGGTGTTGTACTGTAGGCACAATGCTATATTGGTAATAAGAGGCCCTAAGTGCACCCAGAAAATATCCTCCACACCATTACAGCACCAGCAGCCTGAACCGTTGAGACACAGTACGATGGATCCATTAAATCAAGACTCATCAGACCAGGCAACGTATTTCCAATCTTCTATTGTTCAGTTTTGGTGATGCCGTGTGAATTGAATCTCACTTTCTACCAGAAAGAATCGGGAGATAAATTGAAAAGCAGTATACATTTATTGACAGCTCAGCAAGCATAAATTTATGAGTTCTTTGGCGTAGGCCCCATCCTTAGCGAGCAAAGCGAGGTTAGCCGAATCTGCATGCCAACCCCCAAAGAGAAGTGGGAGAATAATTCCACAAGGATGGAGCCCACCCCCAAAGAACTGTAAATAAATATACCCACCAGTCATGGGTCCTGCGGTTCCTGAAACGAGAAAGAAGAATACGGGTAAGATGATAAATATTTATATGAAATTATTTATATATTTCTATTTATTTATATAGAACCGGGGCCCAATGGACCATCATGCTAGACTACATAAACACAAGATCAGCTTGACCTCAGACACGATTTATAGAATAGCGAGACAGAATAACCTAATCGGTGACTAGAGATAAACAGTTGTGCTATTCTTGTTGAACAAGTGAATTTTTTTTTTTTTTGTGATTGGTAGGCATTTACTGGAGGTTTGCTATGCCTTAAGCAAACAAAGAGAAGGTACGGTGAACCGACTTGAAAAATGTAGGATTAAAAAACTTGCTTGAATTTGAATGCCTGCAAGCAACTATGGATAAAAGAAATGTTGAATTACGATTTTCATAATTGTATACAAGGAACAGCCAACCATTATCAGGATGTGAAAAGAGTAATCCGAGTGAAACTTGATTTGTTGACTCTTGTGCGTGGAATCCTTTTCTCAGGTATGCAGCGTTTGTCTGACGTGGCTCCAAAGTTGCTCTTTATGGAAATAGCCCCATGCATGGCTGGGAGATCGCTGGTGATGAATGATGCATGAACATGTAAATCATACAGTTGAGCGAAGACAATGACACTCGAGTCTCCTTCACTGATTAGTTTGAATATATAATACTGATATGACTGTTAGTTCTACTGAGATATATAGGTTTTTTTTTCCTTCTAAATATATGAGGCTTTAGACTAGAGCCACGCAGCTGCTTTGATCAATTAGTCTGCATTTCTCTGTACATAATGTAAAAATACACCTCACATAAATTATTCCAATCGAATACATCAGTGGAGTATTGCAGCGATTTTACACATTTCCTATGTTGTAGATCCAAGTATTACATGACTTAATTTAAAGTAGCCTAAAATAGTGGAAAAATATTTGTTTGTGAAAATACTATTATGCAAGTAGGCTAATAATGTTTAACTTACTGCCATAGTAGATATGTCCACTGCAGATGCATAACAGCCAAATGACAAACTTGCTCTCTTTTAGCGCAGGTTTTATTTATTTATTTATTTTATTTATTTATATACACACGCAACTGAACTCTGGTGAGTAAGCAGACGTATTGAGAGCGACCCGTGATATTCATATACATAAAGCTCTTTTAGCACTTTTAAGCTTATGTGATTTTTATTCAGTTGTTAGTGGGTATTTGCAAACTGCAAATAAAGCGTGGTATAGCAAGGGCATTTCAGAATGTTTGCAAACAATAGGCACCGCGATACTTCCGGGTGGCAGAACGCGAGCGGCTTCCATTGACTAAATGAAGAGATCCAGCCGGCGGCAACTGAACAGTTAGACAGTTAAAATCATTGTTGTTGATCAAAGTTGAATCTATGGCAAAAATATGTTGTGTTTGGGGTTGCGCCACCAGATATACAGCAAAAGGTGTAGGTTTTTTTTTATCAATTTCCTTCAGAAAAAAGTAAATCTATCCAGCAGAGCCTGTGGGTGAGGAGGTTAAAGCGAGTGGATGTCGTCAAAAGTGCATGTTCTTCTAATTATGAGCCTGAGCCCGATTTAAACCCAACCATTTTAATACGTGGGTCGTTATAAACTGACGTTCTCAACTAACTTAATTATTTTTATTACTTTCTATGTTACTTTCTTTTGAGCGGCGAGTAAATGCTTCTTCATCGTAAATGCTTCTGATTGGCCAATGCGTTCAATAAATCAACACATATGTCTGTGATTGGCTACATCGCTCATCGCTGCAGTCACGTTATAAAAAGAAACTCTGCCATATAAGTCATTTCTATTTTGTTTTAGTTGTTCTTGTTGCTTTTCTGCAACAGATGAATACAAATGTATTAGTTTTTATTTGTTTTATTCATAGATATTTCTAGTTTGCGGGAGTCCCGCGAATCGTTTTATTCTCCTGCAATCCGCACACACAGAGTGCATTACCGCCCGCACTCGGCCATCAGATCTAGTCCCGCGCCGCGGTCTAGTGCGTTGGGAGTGCACGTCTCTTGATCAAAGAATCTAAGCCTTAATGATCATGTTAACTATGTCCGAATTTCCACCACGTCTGTTTTTGAATCAACTGTTGAAATGTAGATTAGGCTTCTGCCGGCGGTGTGTCTCCCTCTATGCAATTTACTAGTGTTGCCATAGGGACGCTTCGGCTTTTGCCACCCGGAAGAACGTCTATTATTGTTTTTTTATTATTATTATTATTATTATTATTGCAGAAAGTTAACATATACAGACAATAACAGAACATAAACAACCAAAACAAAAATAAATACATAAATAAATAAATAAATAATAGAGCATAGTTCACATTCAATTTTAACAAATAAGAGTAAACACCAGGGGTATTGAAGAGTGCATCATTGTAAATATTTCACAGATTTTTCATTTTTTAACAATCTTATTGAAGAGATGTAGGAATCAAAGTCATTATTGTTGTGACGTCATGGTGAATTGTGAATTACCACTGAACTGTGGAATATCGGTATGCGAAACTGAACTTGCTACAAACATTATATTAAGCGAGTCAGCAGATCGGCCGTAATAGTCAGATCACGCCACGTCATCGACGCCAATTTCAATTCAGCTGTGTAGGAAGGAAGCAACAGAGAAATGCTTACCAATACCTGAATGAAGTTCATGCAGAGGATACGTTAACAGTAGCTGCTGGAAGCGCCTAGCTACCAAAAACTCGAGAAACGACTTGAAAGCCTTGGAAGCGGAGTTTGAACTTGAAACCAGTGAGGGAAGATCGTCTCGTGATTTGCAGAATTGTTGATTCATGTCGGTGGATCGGTGATCTGCGGGATAAAAGTCACCCGTGCAGACAGCGAGGTTCTTTTGGTGGACGAGTTGAGGAACATTGCAGTTCTCCTGTCGGATTATCTTGGCTGATCTGACGCTGTTATGGCTTTAGTTGACGTAAAAATGGAACTGATGGGTTACACGAGTGTTTTAGGCCTAAGCTTGGCTGATCGAAACTCTCGGAGGAAGACCGCTGCGAGGAGTTGCGACGCTGAACGCGGGAACCTTGACGTGCAGCAGGAGGTAAAGGCGCGCGGGTCTGGACATCGATAATTGTAAACAACGTGCGTGTCCTGAACATGTTGGCTGGAGTCTGAACGAGAGCAGTGAATGGCAGCGTCAGTATCTGCGAACTCAGACAAGTGTAAGTACCTAATCTTTTATACTGTGACTGTTAAGACGGTTTGATTTGTTGAGCGTTCAGAGATGCTCTTCTGCTTCAAGGTTTGATGTGTTGAGTGTTCAGAGATGCTCTTCTGCTTCAAGGTTTGATGTGTTGAGCGTTCAGAGATGCTCTTCTGCTTCAAGGTTTGATGTGTTGAGCGTTCAGAGATGCTCTTCTGCTTCAAGGTTTGATGTGTTGAGCGTTCAGAGATGCTCTTCTGCTTCAAGGTTTGATGTGTTGAGTGTTCAGAGATGCTCTTCTGCTTCAAGGTTTGATGTGTTGAGTGTTCAGAGATGCTCTTTTGCTTCAAGGTTTGATGTGTTGAGCGTTCAGAGATGCTCTTCTGCTTCAAGGTTTGTTGTGTTGAGTGTTCAGAGATGCTCTTCTGCTTCAAGGTTTGATGTGTTGAGTGTTCAGAGATGCTCTTTTGCTTCAAGGTTTGATGTGTTGAGTGTTCAGAGATGCTCTTTTGCTTCAAGGTTTGATGTGTTGAGTGTTCAGAGATGCTCTTCTGCTTCAAGGTTTGATGTGTTGAGTGTTCAGAGATGCTCTTTTGCTTCAAGGTTTGATGTGTTGAGTGTTCAGAGATGCTCTTTTGCTTCAAGGTTTGATGTGTTGAGTGTTCAGAGATGCTCTTCTGCTTCAAGGTTTGATGTGTTGAGCGTTCAGAGATGCTCTTCTGCTTCAAGGTTTGATGTGTTGAGTGTTCAGAGATGCTCTTCTGCTTCAAGGTTTGATGTGTTGAGTGTTCAGAGATGCTCTTCTGCTTCAAGGTTTGATGTGTTGAGTGTTCAGAGATGCTCTTCTGCTTCAAGGTTTGATGTGTTGAGTGTTCAGAGATGCTCTTCTGCTTCAAGGTTTGTTGTGTTGAGTGTTCAGAGATGCTCTTCTGCTTCAAGGTTTGATGTGTTGAGTGTTCAGAGATGCTCTTCTGCTTCAAGGTTTGATGTGTTGAGCGTTCAGAGATGCTCTTTTGCTTCAAGGTTTGATGAGTTGAGTGTTCAGAGATGCTCTTCCGCAGACCTCGGTTGTAACAGGTGTTTATTTGAGTTACTGTTGACTTTGTATCAGCTTGAACCAGTCTGGTCATTCTCCTCTGACCTCTAGGGTCAACAAGGCATTTACACCCTCAGAATTGGCGCTCATTGGATATTTTCTCTTTTTTTCTGACCATTCTCTGTAAACCCTAGAGATTGTTGTGCTTGAAAATCCAAGTAGATCAGCATTTTCTGTAATACTCAGACCAGCCCGTCTGGCATCAACAACCTTGCTATGTTCAAAGTGACTTAAATCACATCTCTTCTCCATCCTGATGCTCAGTTTGAACTTCAGCAGACTACATGCCTAAATATATGGAGTTGCTGTCATGTGATTGGATGATTAGATATTTGCGTTTACGAGCAATTGAACAGGTGCAAAACATACGTGATGTAATGTTGCATATTCTGAGAGATAATGTCATGATTAAACCATTAAACCATAAAACCAAACCCTAATCCTAACCCTATAGTAATTATATGTTGTTATATTAATATTACTCTGTAGCTTATTGTACAATTACACTGTAACAAGGACACCTTAAAATAAAGTGTAGTCGTGTTTTGCAATATAACATGAACAAAATTTTTGTAAGTGCGTTAAAGAAACCCAACACAAAATGTGACCAATAAAATGATAGGTTATTAGGTTATATAGTTTAATGACTTATTGTATTACATTGTAATACTTTTTATGGCTTTAAGGTTTGAAAACTAAAAGGAGCAACGGATGCCTTGCATAAATGATGTGGTGTTTTGGTGAATGATGCAGGCAGCGAGGCGAACCAGCATATGCCAGTGTTGCAGAAATATCTCTTAGAGCTCCACAGTTTGCTCCACAAGAGCGGTTTGTTCCCTCCGCGCATGTAAACACCCAGAAAAACAAAAACAAAAAAACAATAATTTTAGAGAAGCGAGGATTAAAAATGTGCAAATACTCTCAACAGCCTTCTGCTTGGCTCGCCACCAAACAATTTAAATCGCAATTTGTACTTTCCTCATCCCTTTGTTTGGACACAACTTACCATGAATGTGGTTGATTTGCTCTTTTTAACCATTGTTAATGTTTTTCCCTCTCTCTGAGGCTAATAAAAGTGTAACTTTTGCAGGCTTCACCAGCTGCACTGGCAAAGTGTGTCCTAGCGGAGGTGCCTAAACAGGTAGTGGAGTACTTCAGTCACAAGGCCATACCACCCATAAACCCAGTGATGAATTCAAACCCCAACTCCATCGCCAACACACCTGAATAACACTCAAACCTCTACTCCTCAACGGTCCAGCAAAGAGAGTGAGAGCTGGGACAGGCCTGTTCTGCCACAACACACATTACTTTGACTCCATTTTGTTCATTCATAAGGTGTTTACGCACGAGTGACGGTTTGGATCTTATCCGTGCCAGCATGACTGCTCCCTCAGCATGCAAACTGGAGTACATTGGATTCCCATCAGCACCGCAGGCCTTCTGATCTCTGCTGACTCTTTACAACTGCACAAGGCCACTTCTGCATTCTGCTGTTTTGTACGCCCTTCAGAGCTTTCAACTTTGCTCTCACTGCCCGTGGGCTCCTTTCGATCCTGGAGAACTGGAACAGAACTGGCCACAATCGTACAATGTAGATAATTGCATGTCCATTGACTGAAAGAGTTCGCTTTGGTTTCGCTGGAAACATATGCATATTTCATAGCTAAAATCATGATAATTTTGATGTAGAGATAATGGGTGTGAGAATGGTGGTCAGTCAGGTCAACGTTTCAATATTTTAGCGGCTGTGCTTTAATTAGCATGCTGACAGAGCGCTGTTTCACCATTTGCTTGGTGTTTTCAAATCCATCGCCTTTAAAGTACCGGTGCAACAGCCATAGATATGGAGACATGCTGTTTTTTTTTAAGCAGCTTGTGCTATTAGCATTATAAAGATGCTAACGGCAAGTAAAAAAAGTTGTTTTTCAGGATAATACCTTTTAAAAATGTATCTTGAGACCCTTGAAATCTGTTTCATTCCATTGTGTCTTGAATGCATCTGTTAGCATCCCATAACAAACACGTCTGATTGGTGAAAAGTCATATAGTAGGTTGTCCCTAGTCATCACGTATAACAGCTCTGCTCTTATTCAAGTGTACACTAATTCATTTTTCCCCCTGATTTAATGGTTTGTGGAAACGTTGCCACAGCCATGTGTCAATCATGAGAGAAGTGCATACATCTCTGCTCTAATTAAAAATGTGAAGTATAATTTTTGTGCCATTAGTTGAACAAATCAGAACTGTTTCATGAATACTTCCCCCCTTCTGTTATTGGTGGGCCTAAACTCACTTCACCTATGAATGAAGTCTGCCCTTTATTGTATTGAATGTGCACTTGTAGTGTACTTCAAATCGTAAAAGTAAATTTAAAATAAAAATAAATTAGATAATATAATATTAATGAAAAAAGGTCACTTAAGTGTACTTAAAGAGTCCACTTTGCTCAAATTATTAACACACTTAAGTATGCTTTTAGAAAGTACTCTTTGTAATATCAAATTAAAAGTTTTACTTTAACTTTTTAATTTAATCTTTTGTGCTTTTAAAAAGCACACAATTTTGATGTGTTCACTAACATACTAATTCTAATTTTAACTGTAGCGTGTTGTGAAAAGTTACTTTTAAAGTTAATATCTTTAGAATGTACTAAATTGCAACTTTATTACAAATATATTTAAATATATGACATTAAAGTATATTTGAATTGACTATAATTTAATATTAATTCAATATACTAGACAACAGAAGTACATATAAAGATTTACTTAAGGTTCAAAACAAAGAAGTTTGAACTAATTGATTTTAATATAAATTAAAACTATACTACATTGTCATTTAATTGTAAATAGGATGTGATTAAATGTCCTCAAACATTACATTAAAAAAAGTATGATACCTATGTTTCTCAAGGGTCGCCACATTATGTGCGATAAAACAAAGCATATCAAATTTGAAACATATTTTAGCTGTTAAGATAGTTTTAATTTGAAATTTAAAATAGCAGGCAAAGTGAATATAAAAATTGACAAAAAATACATGTAAAGTGCTGTCTTCATTCTTATGTTTGGGTGCCGTGGCACTTACACAGCCATGTCTAATATGGATGGCTGCACAGTTCTACAGTACATGCATGACCTGAAATATTAACACGTACAAACAAACAGCCTAGACAGCAACATAGTGTTGGCCCAGATCCGGGCCACATCTGGTACATGTGAATTCCAAACGAACCAGATGTGGGCCGGATCTAAGCCGACACTATGTTGCTGTCTTGCAGTGATTGCTATATTTACATACTCTAGAACTTAACTGGGTGAGCAGCGATAACTTCATTAAAATATCCTAGCCAGCACAGCCAAGTGGGGCCCACAGGGGTTTGTCGTGGGCTATCTAACTGGGACCCTGTCCAGTTTTGCTCCCGGTTTCCATGTAGGCCCCACATGGGTTTGCCCAGATGAAATGAACACTGCTCAGTGTGCACACTACAGGCTGTTAAATGTAACACTGATCAGTTTTGGAGTTGATATGGATATGATTGAGCATTATTGAAGACACCTAAAGCAGAATCACTGAAGGAGAAAATTGTAAGCCACCGTTATGGTGATCATTGTTTGCTTTAATTGGGCTCTTGACCCTTATATTATCAACTTTAGATTTTGTTTGGCTGTTGTTTTGACTTAAAACTGCCAGATGAACAAAAAAATGTATGTAATTGTGTTGTCATCATCAGAACCTTATGTTTAGTGATTTATGCTGTTGGTTACAGCATAACTATGATTCTGCATAAATATCCAAAATTTTAGGTATAATATAAAGGATTTCTTAAAAGTTGTTTTAAAAAAATATATTTCTTTTAGATATACCCAGACGTCAAGATTCAGTCAATGCATCTTAACAATGGTGATGAACAGAATATTAAATTAGAAAAAGTAAACTACATAGACAAATTAGATCATAATTTATTCATACTGCAATGCATGATGGGAGCCATTAATGAGTTGTGATTGGTGGCAGCCACTGCAACATGGATTATTATTGTCACCATTGTTGAGATACACAGCTGATTATTGTTGTCTGTGTTTCTAAATAAATTCATTTGAAAGTGTTTTGATCAGAACAATGTTTATGAAATATTTTGGATTAAAAAAATACTGATAATCATATTATGTAGAATCACAAAGCTGTTGCTAACAAGTTAAACTAGATAATCTCAATAAGATCAGATCACAGCATGATTATGCCAAAACACAACCAACACTGACACACTTTTCTTTGTTCATTTGAATGTTATAAATCAATAACAGCAGACAAACACAATTTTAAAGTGAAAGTGTAAAGGTCAAGCGTCCCACACTGATCGCCATAACGGTGGCTTACAATTTGTGATTTTCTCCTTCAGTGATTCTGCTTGTTAACACCAGGTGTTCATCAATAATGCTCAATCATTATTCAATCACTTAATTATCTCATTAACTCCAAAACTGATCAGTGTTACATTTAACAGCCTGAGCAGTGTTCATTTCATCTGGGCAAATCCATGTGGGGCCTACATGGAAACCGGGAGCAAAACTGGCTGGGTCCCAGTTAGATAGCCCACATGGCTGTGCTGGCTGATGACATTCAGTATTGCCTATACCTGACCTCTCAACTACAACTAGAGCGAAACTATCTATATGTTAGCAGCATTATATACCTGTTAGACAGTTTGTCAGTTGCTTCAACAAAACAGACTGGCATTTTGTGTCCAGATAAGAAAAAAAAAAATGTTTAAAGCGTTTAATGAATGTACATTTCAACAACATGCAAATCAGTGGTTTGAGTTATCTATTAACAGGGTATATATAAAGTCATTTACGATTTTTGGCACAAGATTATAGCATATCCTTAAGTTAAATCTGAAAAGCGTCACATGTTTGATGTGCTTAGTACACGTCTATACAAGAGCACACACGAAATAGCCTGTACTCTTGCAGCGGCCGCTCGCTCTCTCTCTCTCTGCTATTCTGAAGCCCTTTTTGCACAACTGCAACATTATCACTCCATTGTGACATGGTTATATAAATGAAGGACGCCAGATCTTAACATGTTGCTGTTTCTGAATGGCTTTTTGAACTGTACATGTACTGTAGCCTATTCCAATTTTTGTACATAGCATTTTATTACTCCGCATTTCTTTTCTTTGCTTGTCTTTTTAATCCATTTCCAAATGGACCGCATTTGCATGTTCAGTGTATCCTGGGGTGAAGTTTGCTCCCTCTTTTTCAGGAGGTGCTACTCTTCCACCTAGTTGCAGAAGGAGAGGAAAATGTTAAGCATGTTTCCTTCTACTATTCGTCTGGATTGTGGGTCATGATCCTGGTGGTGTTTTCTTGCAGCCTGAGGTTATTGCAGCTTTAGATCTTCATGCACTTATCAGGCAACACATTATGTCCGCTTACAGACATTCAGCTGCATCCTAAAGCATTATATCATTGAAAAGATAGGCGGACCATGCTGTCCAAAGCGTAATTTTCATTAAACTGTATTGTTATTACTGTCAAAAACGCTGGATCACAGGGAGGAAGAGGAGTCATTTGAACATATTTTGTCTCATCTATGCTTTAACAATGCTTTGATTTGAGCCAGTGCCATTACTGGAAGTATCTCTTTCAAAAGCTGTGATTTACTGCATGCACTCCTCTGTGTTGAAATGTAACGGTCGGATTTATTTCAGTGTTATTTTGTTGGAAGCGAGTCCTACCGCTTCCTGTAGTCTAGACTTCTGCATCGAGGCTAATAAATCTTTTAATAATTTGACTGAATGGTGGCATGTCAGTGGTATGTCCATTTGATGCAAGTTGTCAATGTCTGAGACTATGAGAGAGTCAAAGTCAACTTCATTTCATTTTTAGCACATTGTGTGGCAAATGGTTAAAAATTAATCCCAGTTCCTTCAGGAAACAACAGTGGATATTCAAACGGACTAAGAAAAAGACAAAAGTACATATGAAGAGTTCAGATGCAAAAGCCTCTAAATGCCATTTGAAATTTTCTTCTTTAATGATGATTTTTAACAAACTTGTATATTTAAGTTCAGTAATTTCACTTAAATGGAAATGATAATTATCTATTAATTGTTATTTAAGTGAAATTACTGAACTTAAATATACAAGTTTGATAAAAATCATCATTAAAGATGAAAATTTCAAATGGCATTTAGAGGCTTTTGCATCTGAACTCTTCATATAGACTTCACAAGGTATTACAAGGTAGGTGCACATAAAAACAGACAACCGGATCCGGCCCACATCTGTTACACTGGGATCTCACACGGCCCAGATGAGGGCCAGATCTGGGCCGACACTATTTTGCTGTCTGGGAGGTAAATAAATAAATATGTACGGTTTTTCTATAATTAAGTGAATATAATCCAGTATTGCACTTATAGTAAGTATGGAATAGAAAAATGTCTTTAAATGATGTAGTGACGTTATTGTCAAACCTTTGATTGGTAGGTCAGCATTAGTTTGTTTAGTGCACTATTAAAATTGTGATAATGGTGATAAAAGTGATAATGGTCACATATATCCCATGTATACTGGACACTTGCTTTCTGCTTCTCTTTCTCTATTTAGTCCAACTCACCCATTACATTTTAGCATGTTAATTTTTGTGTTGAACTATCATGTGAGAACATCATCATGAAAGATCATGTAAACATTTCAATTAAGTGCGTTCAAACTGTTAACTAATAGTGTATCGATTGGAACCGGGACTAACTTTTCGTTTTTCCCGGAATCGTTCAAAAGTTAAAATTTCGATTCCTAGTTTCGATATTCACAGTCCGCCGACTGGAGGAAGAAACCGCTGAACAACACCAACGAAGAAGCGTCTACCGGAAGAGTTGGCAACCACGCGAGTCGAACATGAGTAGCTTACGTCGGCGGTCCAAAGTGTGGCTTCACTTTTCTAAAAATAATGAAATCTCGGCAAAATGCAAAATTTGTGACAAAAGGAGTATTTGTGACAGAAGGAGTATTTCCTTCAAGAAAGGATTATTTCGTTCAGAAAGACCGTTGGTTAGCTAAACTTTTTTGACTCTGCCTCTTTAAAGAATCGGAATCGAGAATCTTTAGGAACAAGGAATCGAAATCGGAACCAGAATCGTTCAAATTCAAACGATAGCCAACCCTAGTTCCTACACAGTAAAAAAAAAAAAGTCCAATTTATGGTAAAATACCGGCAGCTGTGGTTGCCAGAAATTTACGGTAGCAAGATTTTACGGTAACAAGGTTTTACAGCCTTGTTTTTTTTAACTAAAAATTTACAGAAATAAACCGTATTTCATTATCTTATACAAATGTTAAATTATCGATCAATTGAAGTATAATATCTGTTTTGTACCATTATAACACACTGACAACCAACAATCACAGCAGTGACGAGACACATGAAATATGGAAGCTCATCCAAAAGAAACGGTAAACTTTAAAAAGGCAATAAACATTAATTTAACAACATTAAATGTCACACAAAACGCTAATGTACATGATTAGAAAAAGATTAAGCAAACTATGAAGAAGTTATTTCAACAAAAATACATTAAATGCGAAGTGTCACGCAGGAAATAGTGGGAATGTCAATTTACGTTTTTTCACTGTAAATTATACAATGAGTTGTTCATTTTCACTTTAAAAACTGTAAATTTAATGCTATTTTACAATAAAATTTACATTAAATTTACCATTAGATCTATGACAGTTATTTACAGTATATAGGTTATGTTAACCAAATAACAGTTTTTCACTGAAACATTTTTACATCCTTTTACAAACAAATATGCTCAGACCCAAATCTCTGAGCATATTTGTTGAAAAGGGTTAGGCTAATAGCTATAACCTAATAATCCTGACCAAATATTTCAAATGTCACATTCTGTGTATCAGGGTGGACCGCAGGGTGGATGGTTTAAGGTAATAAAGCCTGTTACTAACTAAGAAAGAACAACATGATAGCAGAAGATTAACATTTAGGAAGATTTGTAATAGATCTATAAAATTGATTTTAAAAAACAAAACAAAAAATGTCCAAGATAAATCTACACAATTGGGTGCACGTTATGTTTTACGCTAAAAATGAGGAAAAGAGAGAACATTTTATGATTGATTCTTACTTTGTTTTCCCTCCGATGTCACTTCTTGTAAGTCATGTGATTTAACGGCATTCCTTAAGATTTTAAAGGGCAAGGAGCACCAATGTACCCGACTAGAGTTTGATGGACATAAACAAATGGTTTTATATTAAAATATAAATGGTACGTCATGTCAAAGAGAAAAAGGAAATATACTAATTAGGGCTATCAAACGATTATTGCATCCAAAATAAAAGTTTGTGTTTTTACATAATGCTCTATATGTGGGTGCACTGTGTATAATTATTTTATATATATAAATACACACACATGCTTATATATATATATATATATATATTTAAGATATATTTATTTTAATGTATATACTGTATATAGATTTATTTATAATTTATGTTATATTTAAATATAAATATTTTATATATAAATCATGTTTTTTTCTTAAATATACATGCATATGTGTATTTATATACATACAAAATAATTATACACAGTGCACCCACATATATTATGTGAACACAAACTTTTTGTAACCTTCATTTCAAAGTGAAGTTGAGAAAACATGATTGGGGACAAGGGAATTTGCCTGTCAAACACTTCAGTAACACTTTATTTTTATGTACATTATATGTACTTATTATAGCAATTACAATAACTGGGTTATAATAGGTACTAACCCTGAACCTACACCTAAGCCAATATGTACCTTACATTACCAGTACTTTCTATTACTACACTGTAAGCACTCTATTTTACAGTACGTACAGTGTAACCTGAGATTTGTGTTAATTGGGGTACATCTGTGCATAAAAAAAACATGTGACATGAAAGTTGATTAACATTTCATAAAATATGCAGTAAAGTTTCACAGGGACATAAAATCCACCAAACTGAGTGACCCGTATCTTATTGCAAATCTGCAAAACTTGAGATTTATTACCTGAGAATAACATTGCTGCTTCCAGGAAATGTTTTATTTTATTATATGTGGTAAATGCATCCAGCAACATAAATGTATTTCACTCTCAAGATTTATGGCAGAAGCTACAGTATATCTGTCATTACATAAACATCAAGAAAGCATCTAATGTGCATCTAGAAGCCACCCAGGCAATGCACAGTATTTTAAAGCATATTAGATCATAATTCCAAGTCATTTCTGCTAAACCCAGTGAAAAGGTGCTGCTTTTATTTCCATTCATTCTCATGCAGATGCGGAATAATATGTGGAATTTTAGTCTGCACATATTAACAATATCAGGTCCATTTAGACCTTAGAATAGATGTTTTAAAGAACTAAGCTTCAAAGAAAGTGAATTATATTGCAATTATTGCTAAATGATAATCAGGGAAAATTACATGTCATTGGAAAAATGGCCTTTTCTAATTGTCAGTCGTGGACTAAAATGTTATGCGTGTCTGGTAATTTAATTGAGCAACACTCTTAAAAATAAAGTTTCTCAATTGGCATCAATGGTTCCATATAGAACCTTTAACATGCATGGAAAGGTTCTTTATCGTGGAAAAAGGTTCTTTAGATATTTAGAACTGTTAACAGGAAGTTTCTTTTGGAATCCCAGAATGGTTCATTTATGGCAGTGGTATTCAAATGGTGGACCGGTCTGGTTCCGATTCCGAACCCCAGCTTGTTTCCATCAGGACCGGGACATAATTGAGCCATTAATGAGCGTTAAAGGCTTAAAGCGCCACATTAAGAGCTGCATATGACGAATTATTTTAACAACAGGAGCAGCAGAAAAACAGATACTTTTGCTAAAATGCTGGAGAAAATGAGAATGCAGCAAATACAATTATTATCTGTCATAAAGTTGAATCCGACCATTTAACTAAACCAGGTTTGTGACAACACGTGGTGCCAATTAGGTTTCCTAATACACAATGTTATAAAAAAAACTTTGAAACTACTTTGTTTTGTCCTCATGATGAGAGATTTGATTATTAGATTATGTACGTTGTTTATTCCTTGTAGTTTATTACTTTGTGCAAAATATAAAAAATAGTCCATACTTTTCTTAAGAGCTAAACCTGCACCCCCAGAATGTTTTCTCAGTCCCAATGCCTTCTAGGTGCCTTACACATAAGTGTCTAAATGTAAATAATAATAATAATAATAGCCTGAGAAAACATCTGATTCATATTCAGTTCGTAAAAATTATGACTTCACTGGTTTGGCTCTTGGGGACAAAGACCCAGAACGTTCCCCTAATGTTCCAGAATGGTCCTATGGGGTTATTTTTTTGGGAACCAAACAAGAACGTTCCATGTAGGTTCCATTTTTATAACGTAAGGAGAATGTTCCAGGAACGTTCCCTTAACCTCAAGGGAAAGTCTGGGAACCAAAAACTAACGTTTCCAGAACCTAAATTTTTTCATCTTTTTCATCTCATCTTTGATTACTATTTTGATTGTTTCAGATTTTCACTTTTACAAAGTACTGTGGCTGTAACTGTTCAAAACACGTATTGTTCGGACCTCCACTAGTAGAGACCGGACCTAAAAGTGGAAGGTCACTTACAGTATTGAGAACATACAATATAATTCTTGTTATTCACACCCTGCTATCCAAAATTGAGGAAAGAAAGATTATTTAGGAAAAAAATTGATGTTTAAACTTGTCCTGATTGGCGAAATAGGGTGATAAAGATCCTGCCATTTTTATTAGATGCAATAAAAGGGTTATTTTTATTTTTAAATTTTTGCTCTCGCTTAAAAATCTTTGTTTTATTTCTGTGTTTCAGCTCAGCATTTTTACAAGTCAAGTCATATTCTTTTCTCCCCATGACCACTTTTTGCACATATTTGTTATGGGTTTTCATTTCACAGTCAGATGAATTCTGTTGTAAACCTATTTCAAACCACATGTAAATGAAATCCACAATGGTTTCATTTGTCAGCCTTCACAACATGAGTACTAAAGCGAAACCTGCACTAAAGCCATATCCAAGTGAATCTTGTGATTTGCGTGATGTGGTTTCCTCCAGTAGGATCACTGGTGTCCTTACTGAAGATGATGAGGTCATGTCGCATACCTCAGTTGTGTCACGTCATTGGGTGACTGCGTGAATGGTTGTAGTTGCCATGGCGATGGTGCTGGGTGCTTAAAGGCCAGCAATGAAGAAATAGATTGAGATGTGCTGGTGCAGATAATTTTTAAAAAAGAGCCAAACAACCTTGAGTAAAGTTCAGGGCTTTAAAGAAAAGCACAGAATTGGCTTTTAAGATCATCAAAAAATGCACTTTTTTATGAGCAATACTATATGTTCTTTATTGAAGATCTGGAGTAATTTTTTGAAAAACATTCAGTTATTCAATCCTATTCAGGGTCAGATGCAAGTTTTTTATTTTTTATTTTTACACATACTATAAATAACATCTTGTGGAGAAATATGTTCACTAGTTTTAACTGATTTATTCAATGAATTAACTGATTGTGACAACTTTTAGTTTTAATGGTGGACTGATAATAATGGTGGTTCTTTGTGGAAACAAGTTTATGAATATTACATCCCCCCAAATACAGATTGTGACTACTACTCTTGCCAGGATGGACGCATGTTCTCTGTTTATTTAAAACTTAAACATAAAATAATACAGCCCGTTTTCATCCTTTAGCGTCACATAAAACGCTATATGACAAAACGGCGCTATACTACGCACATGGCACCCTTTATCGTTAATATAACACGCAAACCCAAAACGTAATAAATCCAGTAGCTACTGTAACATAAAGTTATAGGTCTTTGGAGTCTGAGATACATGTGACTGACATTCAATAGAGCTCATAATAGTGAACTAATCCAATCATGAGAGTGTCAGCATCACTTCCTAAGTATTTAAGGTTTATTTTTAAAAACTGTCTTTATTAGGATTATTTTATGTTTAAGTTTTAAATAAACAGAGAACATGAGTCCATCCTGGCAAGAGTAGTGGTCACAATCTCAACCTAGCTAATGTATTTGGGGGGATGTATAAACTTCATAAACTGGTTTCCACAAAGAACCCATTTGAGGCACGTGCTTCTGAAATGTTATGACCATGTTAAGAGTAAAACCCCCATAATTGTTCACTTTTTATACATGTTACTTTTGTGATTAGTAATTAATTGGTTATTATTTCTTAGTTCACAAGTAGTTCTCAATGAGGAGGATATATTTCTTTAGTAATAATCAAATACCTAGGAACTACCTTTGTACTAAATTACCTATTACTTACTGCTTAGTTAATATTGCTTCCATATTAGTTAATAGTATTAACTTCGGTGTTAATGCAGTACTACTAATGCAGTAGATACTTGTTAACTACGGACCATTATTCTAAAGTGTTACCATTTTTAAAAAAATAACTTTTAGTCTAATGTTCAATTTGAACCGAAGCTAAAGAAACACCCACATGCAAAAGTTTCCAGACCAAGTCTAATTCTACATTCCGGCTTTTGTATTATTATTATTATTATTTTTTTTTTTGGCAGCCTGATATCAGCAGTAGAAAATGTGTTTATCATTTTAGCTTTATAAGAGAAATGAACCGGCGTTGTGTTACTAATCAAATTCACTGGCAGTATTTTAGCAGGGTGGCAGGCAGTTCCATTTCCATGTCTTGATAACGCACACGAACAAACAACTTCAATTGAGCAGCGTGTATTTGATGTCTGCCCTCTTTACTTTGCATTTCTGATGTAAATGAATGCTCAAAGCACAGGCTGCACATCAGAACAGTGGCATTTCACCCCACTGACTCCACAGAGCCCAAAAAAAGAGACGTTTCTATCACCAACTGCAGCGTCTGAAAAAGCAAATAGACCCTGTTGTTAATCTGGATATTAGCAGGTTATTTAGATTAGCTTCTCAGAAAGGTTAGTTTCATTACTTCAAAGATACACATTCCCAATCATCAGTGGAATAGTGAAACGCACGGACACCCCATATTAAAACAAAAAAGATTTTAAGACTGATTATTCGAATCAGTCGCAAAGTGATCTAAATATCACATTGGTCATTTATTTGCATTTTAGAGATACTTTTGGAAATTATATTTAGAGATTGCATATGGTGGAAATATAGTGAGTAGCAGTCTGTAAGAGATTGTGGTCACGCTCATTAATGTGGTAAATTTCAACAAGGCTCGTCCTGAACGCACACAAAGATGATCCCTTGGGCTAAACTGTTCATAGATTTGTATTCCACTGCAGCTGTTTAATATTTTTATTTTCTTCTGTAATAAATGCTAATGTGCAATTGATCATCTTCAGTTCTTTTAAAAAACACCAAGCTAACACACCACTACATGATTTATAAGAGTTTCATCGTGTGCAACCGGTCCCACAACAAACAAAGCTAAATCTTCTGTTAAAATAAAAAGCAGAATAAATGAGGTCTGTGATATGAGAAACACCAAACCCCACGGGTTAATATCTCTTTCTCACTCTCACTTTTGAACGTGGATATTCGAGATATTAAGGAAAAATCAATGGGTAACACATTTCGATAGTCCACTTTAGACATTTGCAACTACATGTCAACTAACTCTCATTAGAGTATTAGTAAAAATGGCTGATTAAATTCTGCTAACACTTTATTTTGATGCTTCTCAACAGACATTCGACTGACTTTAAGTTTGTCAACCCTAAGCCAAACCCTAACCCCAACTAACAGTCTACTAATACTTGCCTAATACTCAAATGAGAGTTAGTTGACATGTAGTTGCAAAGTTACTCAGTTAGTAGAATATCAAAATAAAATGTAACTGAAAAATCAAGAAATGTTAGCACTTTATTTTACAGTCCTGTTCCCCATGTATGTACTATGTATTATTATAGTAATTGTAATAACTGGGTAATAACTATGTGCTGTCCCCCTACCTACCCCTAACCTAACCTTAACCCAATTACCTACCAGTACTTTCTTAGACTTTAAGTACACGTAAGTTCAAATACTGTTAGAAAAGTTAAATACATTTCCAATACTGATGTGTTTGATCTGCATTTTGAATTATGAAATGTGTTGTGTTGTAGGGTTAAAAGAAATGTCCATAATGTCCTGACAGAAGATTATTATTACTACTTAGATGAGGCAAAAACAGTTAATAAATGAATATGGAAGAGGTGCAGGATGTGTATATATGTTATATACAGTAGATATCTTATATCGTATGATGTGATTTCAATTCTGTGGCAATCCGAAAAGAAATTAAGGTTTTTGATGAAAACATTCCAGGAATTTTCTCCATATAATGGACTTCAATGGGAACCAAACGGTTCAAGGTCCAAAAGACAGTTTTAGTGCAAACCGCAAACTGTTTAAAGGGCTTTAAACGATTCCAGACGACAAATAAGGGTCGTATCAAGCGAAACGATCGCTCATTTAAAAAAAATAACAAAGTTTAAGTTTTATAAGCTCATATGCTCGCCTTGCTCTGTACTGTGATGCGCGTTCATGACTCTCCTGTTCGAACTCGTTCATCAAAATGAACAAATCTTTTTTTTCGTGTCATTGGTTTCATTCAACGAACGAAATGAACGAGTTGACTCGGGAAAAGATTTGTTCATTTTGATGAACAAGTCCCATTGAAGTTCATTATATGGAGAAAAATCCTGGAATGTTTTCATCAAAAACCTTAATTTCTTTTTGACTGAAGAAAGAATGACATGGATATCTTGGATGAGTAAATTATCAGCAAAAGTTTTTTCAAAAGTGAACTACTCCTTTAAGTTTCACATAAAAGCAAATTCCTTTTAGTCAGTTAAAAACGGAGACCTTTTGCTACGTTTGCACCTCCCGTCCACACTAAAACGGGAAAAACGAAGACCTAAAACGGAGAAGTTTAGAAACGCTGCAGCTGCGTTTTGCGTTTTGAATCTCCGGAGGGCGTTTTAGTGTGGACGAGACAAAACGGAGGAGTTTACAAACGATGACGCAGAGGCTCACGCTCGGCTCTATGATTGGGTGTCATCAGTCATGACGTATCTTTCCCTGATTCGCCAACCACTGTTTACACCGGCGCGCGCATGCCCAGTGTTGGTGAATGGTCACGTGATCCACGTTTTCAGTCGTTTTAGTGTGGACGGAGATAAATTCTAATACGCAGGTAAAAAGCTAGTGTGGACGGAGATCGTTTTCGTTTTAATTCTCCGTTTTTAAACGAAAACGCAGTAGTGTGGACGGGGCCTTAGGTTTGTGTTTAAGCTAGAGAGTAAATATCAGGTGAAAGTATTTGCTAATTATGTTAGCAAATGAACACATTTTTGTTCGCTAACATTACAGTTGCATTATAATAAGATTTTTTGTGCAAGCATTTTAAAACTAGACATGTTAGTTGCAAAGTTTGTCCCTTCATTCTTGATCAGTTAAAAATTATAAGACCTTTAATTTTGCTGTCACACCTTATATTAGGTGTCTTTAACTACGATATTACATCAAAAAATAAGTACAATGTATTTATTGTGTGTTCATGTTGAACCTATTACAAAAAACTTGGTACGGGATACGGTTTAGATTTGAGACAGGTTTGATGGTATATGTAGTTTTAAGGTTTGTTAATGTGTAAAGGAATTATAGATGTAATTGCAGTAAGTTTTACAGCTGTTATTTCATAAAGGTATTTGTAAAATGTAAGCATAATGTAAAAACGTACGTACATTAATGCTCTGTATCGAATTATTATTTTAATTAATACATAGTAGTTAAAGTGACACTTAAAGTGGAACCAATTTTGCTTAAAACATCTTAAAAACCAAGCGCAAACCTTGCCAACTGGTTGCATCAGCATACAAATGCCCACTGGTGCCCATTGAAAATTGGAGCTATATCTGTATAACCAGTCACACTTTATATTATGTCTTTAACTACCATGTACTAACATTTAAATGAATAATTTGATACAATGCCCTTATTGTCTACATATGTATTTTTATTTTGTACTATTTAACAAAAATGCCTGCATGTAATTACAGCAGTAACTAATTTCTGTGATTACAATGACACTGTTAACCCTTCATTTACACCTTAACCCACACTTACACCAAACCTGTCCCTCAACAGCACGTGTTTTGCCCAATAAATACATTTTACATAACAATAGTAGCAAAGTGTGACTGGTAACCCTATACAGCAATTGAACGACTACTGAGTATATGTGACATCGCCTATGAGCCTCATTCATAAGGCTTATATGGTTTATAATATCCCCGCCTTTTGTATCTTCTATTATCTCCAGCTCTGATAAATGCAGTCATGACGAACGGCCGCACCATCTTGTTCACAATATTCTGTAATTGCTCAGTGTCCATTCAAAGGCGACATTAATCAATACTTCTCCACTGTGATCCTAAATTTAACGCTCCGCTCTCATAAACCTGACACGGAGAGCTGTAATTACATTAAATTAGTTCTAGGCCTATATTGAAGATTACTGGCTTGTAATAATCTGGTTAATGAGGAAACAGTTTACCTCTGATTGGTGTGATAGATAAACCCAGCGCAGTCTCCAAGAACTAAACTGCAGTGCTTTTGAAAACTTTGGACAGGAAGCTCGAAGAGATTCTCACATCCATCATTGTGGTTTAGCGGCATGCTAATGTTTGTTCTGAAATGCTGTGTGTTCTGGGTGGGAGTAGATATGGTTAGTGTCATAAAGGAGCTACACGTTTTGAAGCAGCTGCCAGGATAAGAGAATAACATGCAGCATTTAAACAAGCACAGCCTTTGCCTGCAGCTTCAGTCTTCCTCTGAGAGAACCTGAAAAGATGTAGATGAAGGCACTTTGCAAAAATGCTAATATCTGCTGACAGCACCTGATAACAAAGAGTTGAACTAAAGAAAAAACTACAGCAGAGGCTTACAAAGAAGGCAACATTGCTTTAGGTTTAACATAACACACACATTGGGGTTTTCATGGGGACTTTCCATAGACATGATGATTTTTATACAGGATAAACTGTATATATTACTAACCCCATCCCTAAAACGTTCTGAATTTTTAGATTTAAAGGGATAGTTTACTTTGAAATTAATTTTTTGATATGTTTTAGCTTACCTCAAGGGCATCCAAGATGTAGGTGTCTTTGTTTCCGCAGTAGTTTCAATTTTGAAATTTTTAGGTCAAACCGTTCTTGTTTGTCAGTCATATAATGGAGGTCTATGGTCACCACCTTGGATGTGGTAACAAGAGGTAAAAACAATATAAATACTGTTTGTTTTCTCACACAAACCACTCGTTTCGTGGCTTAAGGGGGTCGTACACTGGACGAGAAGCGCAGCGAACACATTCGAACACATTCTCTATGAGTTTACACACACTGGCGGCGCCATTCGGCGTCTGTCCGCGGCGCCCAACGTCTTGTTCAAAACCCAGCTGTGCCACAGAGCGCCATTTGCATAGTTTAATATTAAATTTACATTTATTTGTCTCAAATCGTCGTTAATGTACATGGCTTCACCCTGTGCTGTTTTCACTCGGGTTATCTAAACGCTAGCTAAATAAATACTATTGTATTTTGTGACATAGTTGCCTAGACAACGGATTTGATGTGACAACAGACTTGATGTGATAGACACTTTTACTCGATTAACGTTCAAACATCAACTATTATTCAATCAACATGAACAAATAAATAATAAATCACGTTAAAACTCACAACGTGCTGCTCTTCTACCAGGAGTTGATTCAAAATTGAACTCGCGCGATCAGAGTGTGCGATACCTGGAGTTGTCCCTCTAGTCTAGTGTGTGACCCCATTTAGGCCATCAATGTGTACTTACTGTTCATTTACGAGTCATTAAATCATGTTTAATTTGGACTTCTCTGTGCATGCACTTTGAGGTGGTGACCATAGACCTCCATTATATGACTGACAGACAAGAACGGTTTGACCTAAAAATATCAAAATTGAAAGGACCTACATATTAGATGCCCTTGAGGTAAGATAAAACATACCAAAAATTCATTTCTAAGTGAACTATCCCTTTAAAAACAAACAAAAAACACACCCTAATTTAGTATGATGTATAATCTGTTTTCTGGATGAGTACCAAAAAATGTCCTCACAATTATGGCACAACTCGAAATCCTTGTCCTCGTAGGGGCATGTTTTGGTCCTCATACGCTCACTGTGTTCCCATAACGTAGGCATACCAGGACACCCTGTCAACTATCTTCTAGTTCAACCTGAATACTTTTCAAGTTCTCTGACCTCCAGACTGACCCAACCACATTCACCTGTAACAGTGTGGCACAACAGCCAACATGATAAGTCACAGAGTAAGTCGTGCTCTTGGATAAGCATCTTTGTTGTCCCTGGAACAACATTAGCGCTTGTTCAGTCTGACATGTTTGTACTCAGGCAGGTAAGTCTTCACGCTGCCTCTCAGTGGATGGGATGTGTGGTGTCTAGACTAAAGCGCAACCCTATCCGTAATACAACTCTACATGCAGACTGTAAAGTGCTAACCACTAGATCAATGCCATTGATCAGTCTGTTGGGTGGAGACTGATGTGCTGGTTTAACCCATTAGACATGTCACCTTTTGGGACCTTTAACCTGCCAAGGAGAGATATAATTAAAGGAAAAGTGAGCTCCTTGTGAAAAAGAAGAACAGTTTAGCATACTAAAGAGTGCTTATATTTTAAAAGAATATGCTTTTTGGACACTTAAAAGCACTTTAATTGCAATTAAATGAAAATGTATCAGTTTAAATTTCTATTAAATGCAATTAGCTAAACTTTGGAGTGCTACTTAAAGGTGCTATATGCAGTGTTGGTCAAGTTACTTGGAAATAGTAATTAGTTACTGATTACTGATTACTTCTCCAAGAAAGTAATCCAATTACTTTACTGATTACTTATTTTCAAAAGTAATTAGTTACTTTACTAGTTACTTTACTAAGTTACTTTTCAAAAACATAATGCACGACCTGAATACGCTAAAGCATAGACCTTTCAGCCTAATTCTATTCTTTCTGCATATTCCGTCATCTAAAATGTAATCAAATTAAACATTCTCTTTTTTAAACTTGTTTTATTTGTTTCAATATTTTAACTTTATGCACATTGCATCAAGCAAAAATTTAAATAAATGCAACAGTCTCAGACTAGAAGAAAACTGTTGTTTAGATATTTTCTGCACATTCCACCATTTTAATGAAAAAGACAGCCCGTCTTCTGTTAATATAAATTTTTACATATTCCAGCATATAAAATAAATATATTTTGTAAAATCCTTCATTTGAATAGATGTAAAAATAAAATAAAATCATGAAAGTCGCTCCTGACTATATTACAGTGTATTAACACTTACATCTAACAGTAAATTGCAGAGAGGAGTAAAAATTAGTTGATCAAAACAGAAAATGCTGTTGCATGCCGTATTTTGGCTTCAAGTTTTGTTTTTTTGTTTTTTCTTTCAGAGTTAAACAGTCAGCATGTAGCCGCAGCGGTCATGTCAGACGGGGGAGTTTCACATTCCTGTACCAGCTTGCTGCTTTACGTGTGAGACTGTTTCGTGACACGCTTGCTCAGATTTGAGGTAGAATTTTGACATTCTCCAACGGGGCTCCAGTTTCTAGATCAGGATGCTCTCTGCATAGTACGCAAGTCTCTTGCTCTCCTTGTCTTGCGCGCGATACGAAGTTTGGACTTTGGAACACAGTCTCGCATGTGCGCTCGCTCTAGATTCCGGGAGATTTTAACTAATTTGCGGTATAACTAGTCAATCACAAATGTGGCTCAACGGTTAGATTTATAGATAAACTCATCTTTCAGGCATTTGACCGACGGGATTGACACTTCAGCGCGAGAAATCGGGGGTGTGTCGTGTGAGCGTCTGTGAGAGTTGGCAGCTCGACTGCTCACTGATGTCGCGGCGCTCATCATTTTTATTCCCGCACGACTCATGTCACGAGACGGTCTGACTAAACAAAATCACGGTCAACTAACGCAGTAACGCAGGCTGTTTACGGGGAAGTAACAGTCTAATTACTGTTTTTTCAATTGTAATCCCTTACTTTACTCGTTACTAGAAAAAAGTAATTGGATTACAGTAACGCGTTACTTCTAACGCGTTACTGCCCATCAGTGGCTATATGTAACTTTTCTTCTAAAATTAATCCTTTTTTATTGCCTGTGTGTGAAAGGGTTGTAATCACAGTCACACATTACAATTGTCGAGTTTTACTGAAATAAAGTTGAAATAAAGTCGTGTTTAAATAAATTTATGTTTGTTTTTGCACACAAAAAATGTTCTCGTCGTTTGATAAACTTAAGATTGAGCCGCTGTAGTCACTTGGACTATTTTAACGATGTCTTTAATAACTTTCCGAGGACGACAAGTTTCAATTCTTCAAGAAGCCTATGGACTAGTATGGAGGAGTGAGCCAGCTCTCAGATTTCATCAAAAATATCTTAATTTGTGTTACGAAGATGAACGAAGGTCTTACGGGGTTGGAACAACATGAGGGTGAGTAAATACTGACAGAATATTCATTTTTGGGTGAACTAACCCTTTAAAGCACAAGTAAAGATTATTAAAACATAAGGATTTAAAATGTGCTTTAAAGTAAAACTTTTAACTTAACATTGGCACAGAGTGTACTTAAGCTTGTTAAGAAACTTCGTCATGAAAGCGTATGCTCCTCTGTACCCAAAAATCAAAATGATTCCATAATTTGCAGAGGATCGAGCAAAACAATCAAAACACCGGTCATGAAGTAGAAGTCTAAAACTAGAATTAAATTTTTTAATCGCGAGGGGCATCAACTCTCACCTAAGCTTATGCTACTCCTATCTTACATCATGCATCGGGTCAGAGGTCACTCTTCCACTAGAACTCAACTCGCATACACTCAGTGCACATTGAATAGGCCAAAAATAAAGCTCACTTCTTTTTCACAGGGATGCATTTAAAGCTGAAGAGGGTATTTTTTTCTGAGGTGAAGTAACAAGAAACAAGCTGGTTTGTCAATGAAATAGTAATAGTCTGTTTTTATTACTTTTGTATGGATAGAATTTCTTATCAGATTCTGTTATTTTGGTGTTTTCTGTACAATAATTCACATAACCTACTGCAAAATCATTTAAATGTTTGTTTTTTTCACATCGGTCTATTATTGCGGCACTCTTTTTCATATAAATGTATCTCATTAAACAAAAGAACGCTTTGCATGTCAGTCAGACACTCTCTTCCTGTCTAAGTGGGATATTTTTGGCCAGAATAAGCTGCAGTGTGAAACCGACCTTTTGCCATCGCGTCAAAGTGGCTACGTGAGACTAATCATAAATTTAAAAAATGCGTGCCTCGTTAAATATTAATGTGCATTTTTTTAGAAGCAAACCGTATGTTAGTGACAGATTGTGCTGCACTTTTCAGTCAATGTCTTCTAACTTTATAAAAATGTAAAGAACCTTAGCTGAAGATAAATCCAACGTTTAATATGACCCTTAAATAGGAAATTAAAATGTTCAGTCTGTTACTTGAAGGAGTAGTTCACTTTAAAAAAAACTTTTGCTGATAATTTACTCACCCCCATGTCATTCAAGATGTCCATGTCTTTCTTCGGTCGAAAAGAAATTAAGGTTTTTGATGAAAACATTTCAGCATTTTCTCCATATAATGGACTTTAATGGGAACCAAACAGTTCATGGTCCAAATGAGAGTTTCATTGCAGCTTCAAAGGTCTTTAAACGATTCCAGACGATGAATAAGGGTCTTATCCAGTGAAACGATCGCTCATTAAAAAAATAAATAAAGTTTAAGTTTTTTAAGCACAAATACTCGCCTTGCTCTGTTCTGTGATGAGCGTTCATGACTCTCCTGTTCGAACTTATTCATCCAAATGAACAAATCTTTTTTCGAGTCCTGACTCAAAGGGTCCTAGATAAGACCCTTATTCATCATCTGGTGTCCTTTGAAGCTGCACTGAAACTCTCATTTGGACCTTGAACTGTTTGGTTACCATTGAAGTCCATTATATGGAGAAAATCCTGGAATGTTTTCATCAAAAACCTTAATTTCTTTTTGACTGAAGAAAGACATGGGGGTGAGTAAATTATCAGCAAAAGTTTTTTTAAAAGTGAACTATTCCTTTAAAAGAATGTATGCAAGTGACTTTCTTAGTCATTGCGACCTGCAATATCATTAAACTTTTATGCTAGTAGACTGTAGCAGAACTCAGTAATGGAAATGTTTAAAAAGTTTCACAGTAATCAAAGATTGTTCTCTGTTAGGCAATACTATGTACACCAACAGGGCACATAATGTCCTATAAGCACCACAGAATGCCTACAAATCGATAAATATGGAATACAAATGACTTGGTACCTGTAATTTTTCTCCAGGTTGTGATCTTCTATCTGCAGCAGTATTGATTGAGCTGCTTCCCCAAGTCAAACGGCTCAGTCCACAGGAGCTCCAGCTGTCTTTCACAATGCCCACCACGCAAGCCATGGGAGTAAAGTCCTCTATGCATTCTGCTGCTATTCCTCATTCTAATTCATTTCATTTTCTTTTAAATACGTGCGAGCACTAACAACACATAGTCCAATGTCTGCACTAAGAGATATCGCCTTATATCACCTCTAGGGGAGCAAGACATTTGTTTCGATAAATCATAAAGAAAGACATTAGCTGGTTTTAATAAAGCCTTTGGAGGCATTTCTCCTAATCTCTAACACTCCAAACCCACAGTTTCATCAGCACCATATTAAGAAGGCCCCATCTTGTGTTTGTCAACTCTTAATTGTTAATTGCATTAGTCAGTGGGATGGATTAAGAAATCTGCAGCAGAGTCATCCGAGGTCAGGAGAGCAGGTTTACTTGCTTGCATTGACTTTGCACTAAAAGCTATTTAGATTTTTCCATCATATTTGATCTCAAATCAATTCACACTGCACCGGCAGACAACAACAGACTTCATTGTGTTTTGTTGATCAGTGTGTTAACCCTGTCGGTGTTGGCGTCTGTCAGACCTTGTTTCTACCGATTGGAATTTGAATGTCTGAGGAGTGACATGCTGTAATCTGGTGGTCATAAAGGGATGGACATGGTCCGAAACAATGCTCTCCATGTTCTCATTCTTTTTACGCCCAATTCTGACTCTACCATCTGAATGTCTCAACTCTCAACAGAAATCGAGACTCATCAGACCAGGCAACATTTTTCCAGTCTTCAACTGTCCAATTTTGGTGAGCTCTTGCAAATTGCAGCCTCTTTTTCCTATTTGTAGTGGAGATGATTGGTACCCCGGTGGGGTCTTCTGCTGTTGTAGCCCATCCACCTCAAGGTTGTGCGTGTTGTGGCTTCACAAATGCTTTGATGCATACCTCGGTTGTAACGAGTGGTTATTTCAGTCAAAGTTGCTCTTCTATCAGAATCAGTGGGCTCATTCTCCTCTGACCTCTAGCATCAACAAGGCGTTTTCGCCCACAGGACTGCCGCATACTGGATGTTTTTACCGTTTCACACCATTCTTTGTAAACCCTAGAAATGGTTGTGTGTGAAAATCCCAGTAACTGAACAGATGCCATGCTCAACAACCATGCCACGCTCAAAATTGCTTGACTCACCTTTCTTTCCCATTCTGAAATTCAATTTGGAGTTCAGGAGATTGTCTTGACCAGGACCACACCCCTAAATGCATTGAAGCAACTGCCATGTGATTGGTTGATTAGATAAATGCATTAATGAGAAATTGAAAAGGTGTTCCTAATAATCCTTTAGATGAGTGTATATTAATAACCCAAAGAGTAAATAATTTAAATGCTGTTTTGTTATTAGAGTCTGCTAACTTAAATGGCCATTTTATTGCATCACATTTAAAGGGATGGTTGATTGTGATTTCACTTTTTTTTTCATTTTAAATAGTGTGTAATGTTTCTGTTGGTGCATGAACAGTATCTGCAAAGTTGCAGCGCTGAAAGTTCAATATAAGCAGAGATATTATCTTTTAAAAATCAGGAAGTATAATTGCCTACAAAAACGACTCGAATGGGACTAACGGGTTTTAGACATCACTAACCCATAGATTTGCATCAACCCTCCCTCCGGAATATGCGAAAAAGGGCATGGCCATATTTCTGCGGCTCATCGAGTGTGCTATTTTCATCCAGCTGTCAGGTCTTCTGTGTTCGGGCTTCCCACGGACTCTGTACTTCGTCAACAATGGGTACAATTTATGTTTGATTATGTTCATGAAAATTACATTCGTAATCTAGCTCCCTGTGCTGCGCATTTTACGAAAAACAGCTTCCAGAATCTCCACGAATTCAATGCCGGATTCAACAAGAAACTGTTACTAAAACATGAAGCTGTTCCGACTTTAAAACCAGAGGCAGCAGTTGTTGGGACACAACCTGTAAGTAGACTAAGACTTCATCATTTTAAATGTATTTGCATGTATAATTTCAGACGTAATGTTTTAGTTTTATCAAATGCCAGCGCTGGCTTTATAGCCACTTAGTTATGCTATTTCGTGTCTACGACAAACACATACAAACATTTTGGACCTGAATTTGTATATGTATTTTTCATGTATATATACTTTATGGTGTTATTTTTCGATTCGATCAAGAACATAAACCAATGCTAATGCTGTTTGTGTATATAGTAGACTAGCCAGTTAGTTCGTTATTTTGTGTAAGACAAACGTGTATAAAGTTAAAAAAATATATATAGTCAAATTACCATTCAGAAACGTTTTGTAAGCCATGTTTGGAAGTCGACCGGTCGTTCAAATGACAGAGGAGAGCGCGGCTTACAATAAAGGTGAAATTTATGAAAAATAAGACTTTTTAAAAAAGAAAAAACACGAATACATGTTACATTGCACCCCATAAACACAATCATGCAAAGAAAAAAAAGCAGTAAACCACCCCTTTAATAGAGACTGTGAACAATTCAAATACACTACACACACAAATTATTTGACCAGAAAATCAATATAATCATATTAACAGAAAATCTATATTTTAAGCCATTCCTCTGCTGTTTCAAGCATGCAAGATCATGTGAGGTCATGCATTTTTTTTGGTTTAGCAGAATATTAGGAATGATCCTAATGGGTCTCACTCACTATGAAACACAAGAATAGACTTTAACATGGATAAAAATCCTTTCATGTCCACCATTAGTGTGAAAGCCCATTGATATTTCGCCCTCACAGTGGAAAAGCACTTCTCAGCACCTCAGTTTAGTTATCTTATGCACTCAGGTTGCTTTTCTCATATCTTGCCAGGATCAGTTCTAATCAAATCTTTTCTCCGAATACACTGACCTCAAGCACTGGTTTAATGTGAGAGCTAAAACTGAAACGAGTTATTTAATGGTAACTGGAGTTTGCAGCGTACCGCCAATGAAATGTCCAATGACACGAAAAGATGCAGTTTGCTACAGCTGGTCTCATATAGCCCCTAACATGCATGACTAACTTCTCTGAAAGCTCACCATAGGTGAATGAGTTGAAACAGGGTTGAGCTTGAATAACACTTCAAAAGTATTTTCTTCCACATCCCATCTTCTGAGTAATGGGCTCAGAAAAAGATACATAAAACAAGTTCAAGGACTGAATGGTTCATGGATCTGCAGCCATAAAAAATATTACTGCATTTGGCTGGTGTGTGTTCGGGTGCGTAGTGTCTGGATATCATCCCCACTTTCAGCGTCTACGACTGCTCAGGCATGAACCATGACAGTGACTATAACCGAAGACCATAGAAACAACTGACTTGATCTTTCCCACTGCCGGCTTTTCGCTTGCAGTCTTTAATAAGCTTTTTCTTCCGTGCTTGCTTTTAACCCCTTCTAAGACCAACGATATATTGTCTAAAGCAATTGGAAATCAACATATATTTAAAACATGGAAAGAAAGATTCAATTTCTTAACAACAAATCATGTTTTACTGAACTTTTTAAATCTAAATTTATAAATATAACTCATTATTTTTTAACTTAGTTTTTATTTATTTATTTAACAGGGACAATGTGCAATATATGAAGAGTTCAGATGCAAAAGCCTCTAAGTGCCATTTGAAATTTTCTTCTAGAATGATCATTTTTATCAAGCTTGTATATTTAAGTTCAGTGATTTCACTTAAATGGCAATGATAATTACATATTAATTGTTATTTAAGTGAAATTACTGAACTTAAATATACAAGCTTGATAAAAGAAGAAAATTTCAAATGGCATTTAGAGGCTTTTGCATCTGAACTCTTCATATGTACTGTACCAGATTTAGCTAAAAGCTAATTCTCATCTGCAGTCCCTGTAGGTGCCAAAAGCATACAAAATATTACAATAAAACCATAATAACCACCTAAATAATACAAATACAAAATAAACAAACTGTTATTACAAGAATGTTACCATACACTCAATAAAAGCATACTGACCCCATTCAATGTCTCATAGCTCAATGACTACAAACCTGATTATCCTTCAACCACGTTTTCACACTACCTTTAAAAATATTTAATTTTAATTTATAGACTACTAACATGTTAAAATATGAGTAATACTACATATTATATTTATAATAATGTTGAATGTTAAAAAAATATATATTTTCAAGATTTGTTATCACAACATTTTTTCTTTTGTCAAATCAACTTAAATAATTTATTTAGTTCAGATAACTTATTATTTTGAGTTTCTTATGATTAAATCAATCTCCTTCATTGTATTAACTCACTTCTTCCAGGTCAATCAACTTAAAATTTTAAGGCAACCAGGTTACTTACTTTTTTAAGTTAAACCAACAATATTTTTTTACAGTGTACTAAATAATTATAGCAATGTATAATAGTAATAATACTGTTTATGTAGAATTAAATGTTGTAAAAGTATTATTAGTTCATGATACCCAATGCATTAACTAACATGTTAACCAATTGAAACTGATTGTAAAGGTTCAACAAATTTAAAGCAATTATTCAAAATTTTGAAATGAAAAGAAATATCTGCGTTTCTATAGGTACACTGTAAAAAAATATTGTTGGTTTAACTTAAAAAAGATGAAGTAACCTGGTTGCCTTAAAATTGTAAGTTCATTGAAATGGAAAAACTGAGTTAATTCAATGAAGGAGATACTCAAAATATTATGTTATCTGAACTAAATAAATTATTCAAGTTGATTTGACAAAAGAAAAAATGTGGTTACAAATCATGAAAATATTTTTTTACATTTGAGACATTGATCATGTGACTCTTTGTACTCTTTGTTCTTACTTGAAGCGCAAAATTCTCAATGGATAATTTTCAGAGCAATGAGAACATAATCATCAGCATTTACACAGAAATTCCAACCGCGTGGAAGAAAATTTGCCAAAAAATTAAATTCAGTGTTTTTTACTTCACACTTTCCCTCTGATAGGCCTAATTGTTTTAATAATAGAATTTGTACTGAAAAATGCAAAGTAGAACCATTTTTACCGATTGCTTTCGATTTTGAACTCCCCTTATACTTATATACACATTTTCCATAATATTCAGCAGCAACACAGACAGCGGATAACAGGGGCGACTTTGTAAAAGAAGCCTCATTCACGAGATCTCTTGAACCCACGCAGGATTACTGGGGCTTGTTGGCTCTGCTCTGTGTTGCTCCGGCTGACATCTATGCTGCCGTTGCTTTAGCTCAGGATTACAGATAATAGATGAAGAAGACTATGTGGATGCAATTACAGATGCGTAATTCACCATCACCTAATCTCTGTTCATGATATGAGAGAATGGAGCCCCATCCATGTGACCTCGTGCATGACCTCGGCGCAGGAGACATAAGCAGACACATGCGCTGTGGTGTTAGATGAGGACAGAGAGAAAGCACAACAGTAGACTCATCCTAATGCATTGAGCATTAATATCCCTCCGAAACATGCAGTACTTTGAACTGCTCTTTCATAACCCAAGCAAACCTCATGAGACTGACTTTGAAGACTGAAAAAGTCAACATTTTAATTCGAAACAACTGAACTTCAACACTGTATGCGTAAGAGAAATAACTTCAGTAGACTTCTAGCTATTTAAACTTGTGCAGTGTGGCCAAATACAATGTAAGTCTATCCATCCATCATCCATCTATCTATCTATCTATCTATCTATCTATCTATCTATCTATCTATCTATCTATCTATCTATCTATCTATCTATCTATCTATCTATCTATCTATCTATCTATCATCCATTCATCATTAAATTATCCATCTATCTATCTATCTATCTATCTATCTATCTATCTATCTATCTATCTATCTATCTATCTATCTATCTATCTATCTATCTATCTATCTATCTATCTATCTATCATCCATTCATCATTAATTTATCCATCCATCCATCCATCCATCCATCCATCCATCCATCCATCCATCCATCCATCCATCCATGCAATATTTTGAAAAGTAATTTTTTACAGTTAAAAATTAAAATTTTATATATATATATATATATATACACTCACCGGCCACTTTATTAGGTACCCCATGTTAGTAACGGGTTGGACCCCCTTTTGCCTTCAGAACTGCCTCAATTCTTCGTGGCATAGATTCAACAAGGTGCTGGAAGCATTCCTCAGGGAGTTTGGTCCATATTGACATGATGGCATCACACAGTTGCCGCAGATTTGTCGGCTGCACATCCATGATGCGAATCTCCCGTTCCACCACATCCCAAAGATGCTCTATTGGATTGAGATCTGGTGACTGTGGAGGCCATTTGAGTCCAGCGAACTCATTGTCATGTTCAAGAAACCAGTCTGAGATGATTCCAGCTTTATGACATGGCGCATTATCCTGCTGAAAGTAGCCATCAGAAGTTGGGTACATTGTGGTCATAAAGGGATGGACATGGTCAGCAACAATACTCAGGTAGGCTGTGGCGTTGCAACGATGCTCAATTGGTACCAAGGGGCCCAAAGAGTGGCAAGAAAATATTCCCCACACCATGACACCACCACCACCAGCCTGAACCGTTGATACAAGGCAGGATGGATCCATGCTTTCATGTTGTAGACGCCAAATTCTGACCCTACCATCCGAATGTCGCAGCAGAAATCGAGACTCATCAGACCAGGCAACGTTTTTCCAATCTTCTATTGTCCAATTTCGATGAGCTTGTGCAAATTGTAGCCTCAGTTTCCTGTTCTTAGCTGAAAGGAGTGGCACCCGGTGTGGTCTTCTGCTGCTGTAGCCCATCTGCCTCAAAGTTCGACGTACTGTGCGTTCAGAGATGCTCTTCTGCCCACCTTGGTTGTAACGGGTGGTTATTTGAGTCACTGTTGCCCTTCTATCAGCTCGAACCAGTCTGGCCATTCTCCTCTGACCTCTGGCATCAACAAGGCATTTCCGCCCACAGAACTGCCGCTCACTGGATGTTTTTTCTTTTTCGGACCATTCTCTGTAAACCCTAGAGATGGTTGTGCGTGAAAATCCCAGTAGATTAGCAGTTTTTGAAATACTCAGACCAGCCCTTCTGGCACCAACAATCATGCCACGTTCAAAGTCACTCAAATCACCTTTCTTCCCCATACTGATGCTCGGTTTGAACTGCAGGAGATTGTCTTGACCATGTCTACATGCCTAAATGCACTGAGTTGCCGCCATGTGATTGGCTGCTTAGAAATTAAGTGTTAACGAGCAGTTGGACAGGTGTACCTAATAAAGTGGCCGGTGAGTGTATATATATATATATATGAAAAACAATTATTAACATGCTAATATGAAATTATAAATTATTTTTTTTTTGCTACCAGACTAGACATGACGAACAAAATATAAATGTCACTCTTAATGAAAATAGAATGCTAAATCTTACAGTAATATTGATTTTATTTCTTGTGACAAAAATATTAGTGCCAACTCCATTTCTCTGTTTCGAACACTGAATGTGTCATAATATCTCAATCAATATCCCACTACAGAAAGTGCCGTCAATCCACAAACTGTTTACCTTTATTCTCATTATTCTCCAAAAAAGGCCAGCACTTAAGGGAACGCTTACTGAATATACAACAAAACCATGCTTGAAATACCATTATCCATTATTAGCAGCTGTGGCATTTCAAATAATTGACAGGTTTTAGTGACTCTGCAACACAAACAGAACACCTTATATATTGTGCATTCATGCAAGTCAAATAAAAACCATCATGAAGATGTGCACTCGTTCTTGAACGTCTTTGCGGTATTGAAAATTGATAAACTTTTCGAATTTTACTGAATTACACATTTAAATACGTTCCTGTGATATTTTTCTTCTGACTATAATGGCGCTTTTCCACTGCATGGTACGGTACGGTACGGCTCGCTTCGGCTTGCTTTAAATGGTACCTCTTCTGTTGAGGCGTACCGTCACACCGGTGTGGTGAAGAGATGAGTCCCACTGAAGAGATGGATCCCAGCTTAAAGAGCCCCTATCATAGCATTTGAAATGTTCCTATTTTTGTTTTAGGAGTTCCCAAAAACAGTTTAACGTGCATGCAAGGATAAAAAACTCTTTATTTGTCTTATAATATGCATTTATTTTTAACTGATTTGCTCAACGACTCCCAAATGATTCGTTCAACGATTCATTTTCCCAAACACCTCCTTTGAGGTGAATCTGCGGCGATTGGTCAAATGACCCAGTCAGTTGTTATTGGTAAACCGTAGGCAGAGACTGTCGGCAACGGTTCCTCTGGGTTCTATTGGCCAATAGAACCTTTTACCAAAAAAATGGTTCTAGAACCATTTTGGAGTTCCATATATGAAGCGGGTAACACAGTCTCATCCCAAAAAGTCATATAACTGACGTCTTGGGACGTTTTTTGACCGTACGTCAATATCCGCCTTTTTAGGGCCCCCTTAAACGTCGGTACAACTACACTGACGCTTTACCTTTAACGTCAGTTAGGTGACGGGTTAGGTTTAGGGTTAAGTTTAGGTCTGGGGTAGAGTTAGGATCCCATAACCTCATCTACCGACGTTTAAGGGGGCCCTAAAAAGGCGAATATTGACGTATGGTCAAAAGATGTCCCAAAACGTCAGTTATATGACGTCTTGGGATGAGACCGGGTTGAAGCGGGGGATGGAACCATTTCTGGTTCTAAATAGAACCATTTCTTCTAAGAGTGTATTGAAACGGGAAACGCACCCCAGAGCCGTACAAGCAGTGGAAAAGCGCCATAAGTAACTTTGCAACTACATATCAACTAATTCTAACCAGAACCCTAACCTAACTGACAGTCTATAACAATTTCCTATACTAATGTAATGAGAGTAGTAAGTAGAATGTCTAAAGTGGATCATCAAAATAAAATATAGCAGATTTATGTAATCCCTAATGCAATTTTTGATTAGCATGGTTTGTCCTAGCCTAGGTAAGCAAGTTTATTTTTATTATGTAACCCATCTAAAATAACTCCCTATACAACATCGGATGCCTTTAAAACCCTCAAATTGTTAGGTTCTGTTCAACTGTTGACATTTCTGGGTCTTAAGACTAAACATCTATAAAAAAAAACATCTATAAAAGTGGATGTTTGTGCTGATGCCCCACAGAATGTGTTCTACTCGTTCCATAATGCACTGTCAGTGAGTAGAGCTGCTAACAAGTTATATAATGGGTAAAACATCATTTTTAGAAACAAGGGAGGACAGCAGGAACTGTACTTGTTTGTCAGAATAAACTCAAAGAAACGGGTGAGACTATTGTTGAAGGTCTTCTTCCCTTTTGTTCTAGGAGGGCTTTAATCAACAAACTTTGAAAACATGCACCCTATCAGCCTTTTATATTCAGACACAAAGACACTGTGCAAAGCTGAAGAGGAGACTGGAGGCTCATTACCCTATTTAGATTGAACAGAATGAATTTCATAAGACAGCGATTTCATAATACTGGAAAAGTGCAGAATGTTCTTTATCATGAAAAGGGACAATCAGACACTGTGATGCTGAAGAAGGCCTTCATTGGGTTTAATGGCTGTATCTTAAAACTCACTTAAATCAAAGTAAGACTTGGAAAAAATGCAAGTGGGTCAAGCGGCTTTATGTAAACTGCATTATATTACTTATTATGACTAGAGTCAGCAGCATTCCCTTTTCTCCCCTTCCCCTGTCCTATTTATAATTGCCAGTGAAGCTTTTGTAATAGCAGTAATGGGTATTACAAGTTGCAATCTGCAGCATAAAATGTGCCGCATATTCCACACTACATGAACAGTAATTTTCAAAAATCCATGATAGGTGCCGAGCCGTACTGGGGTGCCATGGATCCATGCCGAGCCGTACTGGGGTGCGTTTCCCGAAAGCATCGTTAGCCAACTATGGTTGCAAGTTCCGTCGTTATCTGCAGAGTTTAACGAGTCGGTGTTTCCCGAAACCATCGTTCCAACGGACATTCGCAAACAGCATCACAAAGTTGGGTGGTTTGAACGACAGTTCTCTCATGCCAATCTCAAACATCTGTCTAAAACACCTTAATAAACCTCTTAAGATAATTCTCAACTATCTCAACGACTGGCTCATTATTATAGCTTGAGACGTGTTGTGCGAACACGGGGACCTGGGGCCACTTCCGATGAATAAGTTGTCATTTATAAAAACAAACTTGACAGGAAAATTTGTGTACCTGCATGCAAACTCTGACCCATGCGTATGAACATTTTGGAGATGGAGCAGTTTGGCGACACCGATGGTGAGCTGGTGTTAAATGTCTTTTTGGGCCATTGGGGCATTTAATGAAACTGACACGTATACTATCTAACAGAGATGACGTAAAAGCGTAAATCTTCATTATGAGTCCTGATAAATACAGTGCATTTTCACAATAAAAGTGAATGATCATAAGCAAATGATATGCAGATGAGGATATGCATAATAAAACTAGGCACTGTAGGCTCCATATATGGTTATTTCAGGGAGGAGACGCATGTGTGCTCAATCTTCCACAGACTGGGATTTATAAAGTTAATTCTGCACAGGTTTTGGCGTACGCACGATTTTAGAAGTCTGTATATATTTTTTTGCTTTCTCCATTTTTGGCTTTTGGGCATATGTACAGTTTTAGTAAGGATCCTACACTCAGTTTTAAAAATGAGACCCCTGGAGCTCAGGCACCTCAACCATCTGTGGATTCGGGTCAACTCGGGGACGGCGCATGTCAATACGTTCAGGGGGAAGACAGCGGTCCCACTGAAAAAAAAATTCAGAGGCTCCTGGGGCGTATGGCATCTGCAGCCTCGATAACACAGATCGGATTGATGCATTTGAGCCGAGTCCCAAGATGGAGTCACTCCGTGTGACCATCACACCAATCTGTCACCGAACTTTCAACCCTTGGTTAGACCTTGCCTTTGTACAGGCAGGAGCGCCCTTCCAACAAGTGTCCAGGCACATTGTTGTTACAACAGATGCCTCCACAATGGGCTGGGGGCGCTGTATGCAATGGGCAAGCAGCCTCGGGCTCATGGACGGGAACCTTGCCACCCGTCAGTTGTGGCTGTGGCTTCAGGGCGAGCACATGTTGCTCCACACAGACAACACAGCGATGGTTGCGTACATCAACTATCAACCATGGAGTCAGCAGTGGCTCAGGAAGACATGTTTGCCTCCCAAGAGTCTCTCTGTGGTCCTCTCTGGACTAAAGAGAGCCCCATTTGAGCCACTAGGGTCAATCGAATATAAGATCCTGTCTGGAAAGACATTGCTCCAGACCTCGCTCACTTACATCAAGAGGTTGGGGGATCTGCAGGCAGTTTTAGTCAGTGAATCGTGTCTTGAGTTCGGGCAAACCTTTTCTCACATGATCCTGAGAACCCTGCCTGACTGTGTGCTCAAATGTCCCACCACTCCCTTTGGGACCAGGTGATGAACTTGCAAGCGCTTCCCCCAGAGGAGGCAGACCCAGCCCTTGGATGGCTGTTCCCTGTTTGCGCCCGGCGTGTTTATGTGGACATTCAGAAGCTCTGAGCAGCTCTTTTTCTGCTTTGGAGGTCAGCAGAAGGGAAAGGCTGTCTCCAAGCATAAATTGCCTCACTGGATAGTGGATGTCATCGCCTTAGCAGACCAATCCCAAGATGTACCATTCTAATCCCAAGACGTAGCATACCAATCTCAGGACTTAGAATACCAATCTCAAGACGTAGCATACCAATCTCAAGACGTAGCATACCAATCTCAAGACGTAGCATACCAATCCCAGGACGTAGTTTACCAATCCCAGGATGTAGAATACCAATCCCAAGACGTAGCATACCAATCCCAGGACGTAGCATACCAACCCCAGGACGTATTTTACCAATCCCAGGATGTAGCATACCGATCCCAGGACGTAGTTTACCGATCCCAGGACGTAGCATACCAATCCCAGGACGTAGTATACCGATCCCAGGACATAGCATACCAATCTCAAGACGTAGCATGCCAATCCCAGGACGTAGCATACCAATCCCAGGGCGTAGCATACCAATCCCAGGACGAAGAATACCAATCCCAGGACGTAGCATCCCAATCTCAAGACGTAGAATACCAATCCCAGGACGTAGCATCCCAATCCCATGACGTAGCATACCAATCTCAAGACGTAGCATTCCAATCCCAGGACGTAGCATACCAATCCCAGGACGTGCCTTGCCCCCTTGGAGTGAGGTTTCACTCCACTAGGAGTGTTGCCTCCTCCTGGGCATTGGCCATCTCTTGATTTACAACTGTTAATAAAGGAAGTCTAATGCATGTTCTAAATGAAAAGGAAAAATAAAATTTTATTGGTAACCCTTACAATAAGATTTGATTTGTATGAAAACTGTAAAAATATATATTCCTCACTGTTAGTTCATGTTACTCAATTCATTAATGAATGTCCATTTTGCTCTCAATTTTACCTCTGTTCTAGCTTCACTGCCCTTAACTTTAATGAAAGTTTGTATTGCAGCACTGTACCAACTCACCATCTCCAAAATATGTTTTAGGCTGAAAAACTATTCACTAACACCAACGTCATATGGTTGAGGTGGGCTTTAATGCAATCATTTGCTACAGCATGCCTGGTCAATGATTAGGCCTTGTATATTTTCAGATAAGACACATATATCATTATCTATTTTATTTGTAATGTTGATGTCATGCAAATTACGTGTTTATACCTAAAGATCTTAGAACAATGATCCTTTGTTGGTGGAATGAAGTCCTCACATTCCAGATTAGAGGCCTGAAGGAAGGTCTAAATGAGTTTATTCCAGTGAATAATTGGATGGAGCCATGAAAGAACACTCCGAATATTTAATAGATGACCAAAAGTACTTTAAATTTAATTAGTTATTATAATGACAATATGCCATATTAGATGGAACAAGTCTAAAGTCACTCTCACTGTAAGCAGGAATAGGAAGAACTAAGAATGAAAAGATTTTTAAAGTTGTACATCAGATAGACCACAAAGGAATTATATATTGCATTTGTATCATCTTAATAGTTGCCAGAAAGAACTAGATTTATTTATGTTCTCTCAGCAAGTAAAGCATCAGCCAATTGAGAATAAACACACACACAACCCATTTATAAACAGATGCCTGCATTGTTCAGTAATGGTTTGTTAATTACTTTAGTATTTTGTTCAATTCTATTTATAAAAAGGTTTCCCAAATTACTTTTGGGAAACTCAAAAGGCCATAAATGTTGATTCATTCTTTCTGTGTTAAATGGAGCGATTTATTACATTTCCCAGTTTCATCCTCTCCTATATCCGGATCTCTGTCCACACTGATCACAATCAGGAAGCCCTTGATAAAGGACACAAAATGCTTGGCACAGATGATTTATAAATGCATTCTACATGCTATATGTTATTTGACAAAAACACTTAGGTTGACAGGTAATCAGTTACCGAGGACAGGCTAATGGCTGACACATTTCAGAGAATCTTTATATGCACGAATAAGCGCCTGCATGCCCTTGCCATTCTCGTTAGCTCGACTGGTGTAAGACTCAATAAATTCTTCACGGGCTATTACTTCGACACGCTACAGGACTTATTTATTGACTGTGCTGCCAAGTTGTAATACCATTATGTCCTGCTTGTTCTGAGACATATTAATCGCACAATGCTGTATCTCACACAACGCAAATACTTCACAATTTGTGATATTTTCCAAGGCAAACATCACTCTTACTCTTAAAAAACGTTGTGGGTACTATGGCGGAGAGAGAGCCTACTCAGATGGAAAGTGAGTGACCTCAATGAGGCAAGCCTGTCATGCCAGACCTACATCAAGATGTTAGGTCTGGGAACTCATCATTGACAGGGCTCAATCCGAGGGGCGGGATAAAGTCTTTCAAATTGTACAACCAATCAGAGCTAGAAGAAGGAGGTGACGTAGTCAGCGGAGCAAGTTGATCCAGTCCATGTCAACACTGAACATTGAAAATAAGGGAGATTTCCTGGAATCCATCCACAAAATAAGGGATTTTTTTTTGTTTTTACACGACCCACAAACTTTAAAAAATAAAACGCTAATCATTAAAAGTCTAAAGAGTTTATATGTGTGAGAGAGAAGGAGACAATATGTGTGTCTGTGTGTGTATGAGAGAGAAAGAGTGTGTCATTAAAAAAATAATATAAAAAAAAGCCTTTATACTCGATGCGTCCCCACGAGCGCGGCGAAAATGTTTCGCCACAGCTTTTTTGTAACAGCGCGCGGCGCCGCATCTGAGGAAAAGAAATAATATATCAAGATATTTAAGAAATATTTTACATGTGAATATAAATATTTTATTAAATATTTTATTAAATTTTTCTTAAATATACATGCATTTGTGTGTGTATATATATATATATATATATATATATACAAAATAATTATACACAGTGCACCCACAAATATTATGTAAAAAGAAACTTTTATTTTGGATGTGATAAATCATGATTAATCATTTGACAGCACCATAACACACACTTGTGGCATTCTGAAAAGTTGAGATGTTATCTTGATGCGGCACCGACGCGCTTAGAAAAATCAAGCGAGTCGCACCGCGACCGCGACGCTTCCATTATGAGCACGCACACACGCCTACAATTGAAATAACGAACTTGAACGCGCAAAAGACGCGATATGTGAACAGGCCCTTAAACTACCTCATGTCAGAAAGTAATCAACATTAACAACTTAAAGAGCTCTGACCTGTGCCACCTGATTGCTCCAGTTTAATTTCGCTGCTGATATGTGACAAAAACGCATAAATTCAAATCACAAATCTCCCAAGTTTCATACAAATTGAATGGTTATACAGTATGTAATATTTACATGCAGCCTCCTTAAAAACAAAACAGTCATTGGATCAGTTTGCATTTGTATTTATGTATGCCTTCAATGACCTTCATCTAATTAGGAATACACTAAAGGCAGAGCATGAAAATAATCTATGCACGTCAGTGATAGAAGTAGACCGTACATGACTGAAATGCTAAAGTGGTTGGAGATTACTTTTCAGAATAAAATGGGAACTGTCAAATCTCCAGAAGGTGGAAGCTATTTGCATTTCATACCACAAAGCACAGAGTCGACGTCGTAGATAATTGGGCAGGGCGAACACTTCGTCTCTTTTGTGTCTCTTTAGAAAATCTGTCCAGTGAGGCAGATGATGCCAACAGAGGACCAGGGCAGTCATGCAGGAGAGTCGGCCACAGATGGCTGGAATTAGCATCAAGGAGAAGAGGTCAAGGTAAGCAGAACCCTGTCCTAGGCTGCCCATCCAAACAAGTACTCTCACCCTCACACCAGTCGGGTGTCTTGTCACTTGTGACAGTGAGTGAGAAGAAAGAAAGCATACTGTATGGGTAATGGGTTAGCACAGTCAATGGTAAATTATAGTATTCCAACCCTAAATGACAACTATGCATTTTGCTTTCTGTTCGTCTTAGCGACTATGAAATGAATAGTGTGTACTCTAACTGATGAGAGGTTCCTAACCATGTGTATAATACTGGATTCAATTGATTAATAATAAGGGGGAAGACATCCTGCTGGGTCCAAAAAAACATGGCCAGTCCTATCTTTTCATTAAAGGCTGTCAATCATTTAAAAGTTTAATTGATTTAATTACACATTTACACTGATGTTCAAATACCGGTAATTGGGGTCGGTAAGATTTTTTATACTTTTGAAATAAGTCTCTTATACTCACCAAGAATGCATTAGTTTGATAAAAATACAGTAAAAACTGTAATATTGTGAAATGTTATTACCATTATATATATATATATATATATATATATATATATTTCCAGTGTTGTAGTCGAGACCACCTCACTCGAGTCCGAGTCGACACCGAGACCAGAGAGAGTCGAGTCCGAGTCAAGACCGAGTCCATAGAGAGTCGAGTCCGAGACCAGAGACCAGTGAGGGTTGATTACCTAATTTACTTTTATTTACTTAGAGAAATCCTTTTTTTTTTTTTTTTTACTGAATTTACTTAAGGTTTAAAAAATATGATCAGTTTAGGGTAAAAAGGCCACATAGTAGGTAGTGTTAAAAGTAATTTTATTACAATTTGTCATGCGCAGTTGCGCACTAGAAAATCACCAATCACTGGGCGTGTCAATCAATTTAAAGAAATATTTTATTAGCATACATTAATAATCATGAAAAATATTTTTAATTGAACTCGAGTGGACTCGGGAATAATTCCGAGTCCTAAAAAAAAAAAATGTTCGAGTACGAGTCAATTTCAAAGTCCATGACAAGACCAAGACCATTAAAATATGGTCTCGAGACCGAGTCCGAGACGAGTCCGAGTCTCGAGTACTACAACACCGTATATTTCAATTCTTCTTTTTTACTTTTAAAATCCTAGAAATTAATAAAATATCAAGTTTTTCAAACAAACAAAGTTGGTGTTTTTATTTAAGTGCTTCTGACATGCTATGTTAAAAAAAATCCCATCTGATCCACAAGGAAGTGTCAGAGCTGCTGTGAGGAAATGAACTGTTCTTCCTCTTCAGGGAATGTGACAGTTTCTTTTGCCAGCAAGCAGCTTGGAAGGGTTAAGAGTGGGACTATAGGGGTGCCAGCCCTCCTGTTCTGAAGTGTGTCTGATCGAGGGAGTGAGAGAGAGTGAAAAGCTGCGTGACAACCCCTCTGGGTGTGTGTGTGTGTGTGTGTGTGTGAGAGATAGTGTGTGTTCGTCAACTGAATTGTGAGGCCAGAGGGCCCTCAGATGTGCTAAACATGTCAGCAGCAGTGATGCTGAATGTCCCTTGAATGATGCGTCTCCACCTGGGTTACATTGCACTCAGTCAGTGTATTCACAGCTGCCAAAGACCAAAACAGACAGTCTGATAAACATCAGGATACAGCTTTATTTCATCAAACTGCTCTACATTATTGTTCCTTGTTAGAAACCCACCTTTTAAAAGGAAAAGTTCACTTAAGGAAAGACACCAGTTGAATAGGGTAAAAAAAAATACATATCCCCATACTTCAGTTGATTGATTACATTAAGAATTGCAAAAAACAACAACTTTTGACCGTCTTTGCATTGACTGAACATTGAAATCACTCGTGCCTGATGCGCTATTTGCGTCCAGTGTGAACGCACCGTTAGACCATGCGCCACTCGCGCCGACCATTTTTCCTGTCGTTAAAGTAGAAAAAGTGGATTCGGACACGCCTTAAGTGAACTTGTGCCCTGCACTTTAGACCATGCGCTTAGATCGTTAAAATAGGGCCCTATGTATTTTCTGATAGAACCAACAGTCAATGTAACCCCACCTGTATCGTGTCACCTATCTAATTAATCCTCATTTAATGACTCACACTTTAGTGTACATCACCTTCTCATAGAATGCAGTGTGTTTGCTATATCTATCTGATATAAATAAACACAAACAGCAAGGCCTATGTCTAACCACACTTGAGACAGAGCCAAAAATCCTCCCAACAGAGGAATTTCCCGCTTGGAAATTCCCCTTTCTTATTGGTCGAGCCAACCCTAAAAAGGTGGGACATTTCTCAGACTTTAAAAGGCCTCTTCACAAGCTCTTCCCTCTTTTGGCCTTATCGGTGCATTCGCATAGCTGTCCTGCGTGTCCACGCTACACTCTTAGAAGAAATGGTTCTATTTAGAACCAGAAATTATTCCATCCCCTGCTTCATATATGGAACTCCAATCCAAAATGGTTCTATATAGAACCATTTTTTTTTTTTTTGTAAAAGGTTCTATTGGCCAAGTATGGAACCCCAGGGTTCTATATAGAACCCAAAGGAACCCTTTTTTAAGAGTGTATAGAACCTTTTAGGGGTTCCAAATACATAGCACTGATAGAACCTTTTAAGGTTCTATATAGAGCCTTTTCTTCTAAGAGTGTAGGCCCCATGACAGCAGGCCTTGGCCCACAACCAGCCATGTGCTCATTCAGGAGAGAGAGGACGTTTTCAACCAGTTAAATTATACCAATATAATTACCAATTAAAGGACAAAATCAGGAGCGTGGCACTATGTCTTCACTGCATTCGATGCAGAAGAAGTCCATCACAACTTCAACTCTTCCAACTTCCTCCATTCTCCGGTTTGCTCTGCGTGGCCTGCCGGCCTTGGGCACTTGGCACTCCAGCCATGGGAACATGGAACTTCAAGAAATGTTTTCACTGCAAAGGCCATGGAAATATACATTTAATGAGTGTTTCCAAACTAGTTTTTCTAAAGTTAAACGGAAAAGGATTGTGTCGACATTTTCAAAAAAAGATTGATAACTGGCATTTCCATCAGCTATATCGGTAAACATTTTGATGCGCTAAACCTTTTTTCGCAAAAAAAAAAAAAAAAAACCTTAGTGAAACTAGTTCATATGACACTATTTTGATTGAAGTCCAACCCAGGCTCATTGGGATTCTCTCCACCAGCCTCACTCTGGTCCAACAGCTCTTGCCCTCACCCTGCTTCAGTATTCAGTCATATATTTCCAATGAGCCTTGGTCAAAAGTCAAAATTCATGCTGTTATTGCCATACCATCCACCTATATTTCAATCTTTATTAAACATGTACATAATTCAGTTGCGGTGTTGTCCAAGGTTTGAATAGGAGCATAGGCAAAAGTTTTTCTAGAATAACAGAGAGGAAGATCGAAAACACCAGTTTCATGCACATGGCCATAATGCTAATTAGAAGCTATATTTTTTCTCGTATAACTTCACTTCACAGGTTGAGCAGAGTGTGGTGTGAGCACTTCATAATCCTGAGATCAGCAAACTCAAACATGTCCCTTTGAAATGTGTGAATGGATGCAGGCAAACCACAATGGCAGCTGTGTCGCAGACTCGGTAGGGAAAGAAAATCTCCTTGGATTACTACATAAGAACTGGCACTGGCTTCCAGCAAGAGGACTGTATAGTGAGAGCAGGAGGTGCTGCTGGGAAGGAGGAGAAGAAGGGATAATCAGATACTAAAGACTCTCCTCTGAATTTTTGCCTGCTTTCTCAAATCTGTGCCAATCAGACACCACACCTTGGCTCATTTAAAAGGATGAACGAGAAGCTAAGGCAAATGTGAGAAAGGCCTGATTGTGTGATTAGTAAGAGGCTCTTCATTCATCAGGGTGACTTTAAGACTCTAATGGATCTACTGGACTTAGTCACAATGTACATGTCAGTTTTAAATATTCCTAATAAAGTCCTCCTGTGGTGAAAATCAATCTTTTAAATGTTGTTTATATGTCAATGTGGTGTTTTTAATATGCATTTTAATATACTTTAAATGGATAGTTCACTTTGAAATGAATTTTTGATATGTTTTAGCTTACCTCAAGGGCATTCAAGATGTAGGTGTCTTTGTTTCCGCAGTAGTTTCAATTTTGACATTTTTCTGTCAAACCGGTGTTGTCTGTCAGTCATATAATGGAGGTCTATGGTCACCACCTCAAAGAGCATGCACAGAGAAGTCCAAATTAAACACGATTTAATGACTCGTAAATGTTCAGTAAGTACACATTGAGGGCCTAAGACATAAGACACGGAACGAGCGGTTTGTGTGAGAAAACGAACAGTATTTATATCGTTTTTACCTTGTGTAACCACAGCCACATCCAAGTGATCTGAATCAGTTGTGCAATGTCCAACATTAATGACTCACTCATCGTTCCAAGCCCGTAAAACCTCCATTCATCTTCAGAACACAGTTTAATATATTTTAGATTTAGTCTGAGAGCTTTCTGTCCCTCCATTGAAAATGTATGTATGGTATGGTATACTGTCCTTGTCCAGAAAGGAAATAAAGACATCATCAAAGTAGTCCATGTGACATCAGTGGGTTAGTTACAATGTTTTGAAGCATCGAAAATACATTTTGGTCTTTGGTCTTAGGTCTTAGGGGCTTGGAATGACATGAGAGCGAGTCATTAATGACATAATTTGAATTTTTGAGTGAACTTTAAATATGTAATTTAGGTGATCAAAGATGAGTTTTGAGACTTTAAATATTCAATTGTAATATTCTAAGATGGTTTGTGTCTCATAATAAATAAAACAGACAGTTAGATCAATTCAATTGGTGTTTCATGTGTTGTGTATTTACTAATCTGGAACAGTGTGAATATAATTCCAGAAAATACTGGCAGTCAGTGTCAAGACCCAAAGACCAAAGAGAGGCATAACAAGAAAACTTCCAGAGTTTACAAACTTGTGAACAGCCACATATTTGCAGATGCTGGAAGTCTGGCAAGAAAAATGCTGCAGTAGTTTGGCTGTGAAATGACTAGAGACCACACAACAACTGAGCAGAGGCCAGGTAAGGCTTGTTCAACACACTGTGCAAACTAAAAAATGGTCTTAATGCCCAGTGCCAAATTTAATTTTGCTCTCTGCAAGTGTGGTTTGGCAAAGGGTGTTGGTGTAGCAGGTAGGCAAAAAATACACTACCGGACAGAATTTGGTACTGAGTCCCCTAGTCCCACTTTGGCAAAAAAAAAAAAAATTATAACTATCTCGTGGCCTCAAGATACTATCTCGTGGCCTCAAGATACTGTAGTAACTCGTGGCCTCAAGATACTTTATTCCTCAAGATACTATTTTGTGGCCTCAAGATACTAACTCGTGGCCTCAAGATACTGTAGTAACTCGTGGCCTCAAGATACTCTATTCCTCAAGATACTATTTTGTGCCGTCAAGATTCTAACTCGTGGCCTCAAGATACTAATTCGTGGCCTCAAGATACTAACTTGTGGCCTCAAGATACTAACTTATGGCCTCAAGATACTAACTCGTGGCCTCAAGATACTCTATTCCTCAAGATACTAACTCGTGACCTCAAGGTACTAACTCGTGGCCTCAAGATACTCTATTCCTCAAGATACTATTTTGTGCCCTCAAGATTCTAACTCGTGACCTGTCCTCAAGATACTAACTCGTGGCCTCAAGATACTAACTCGTGACCTGTCCTCAAGATACTAACTCGTGGCCTCAAGATACTCTATTCCTCAAGATACTAACTCGTGACCTCAAGGTACTAACTCGTGGCCTCAAGATACTCTATTCCTCAAGATACTATTTTGTGCCCTCAAGATTCTAACTCGTGGCCTCAAGATACTAACTCGTGGCCTCAAGATACTCTATTCCTCAAGATACTAACTCGTGGCCTCAAGATTCTAACTCATGGCCTCAAGATACTAACTCGTGACCTCAAGATACTAACTCGTGGCCTCAAGATACTCTATTCCTCAAGATACTCTATTCCTCAAGATACTATCTCGTGGCCTCAATATACTTTATTCCTCAAGATAGTATCTCGTGGCCTCAAGATTCTAACTTGTGGCATCAAGATACTCTATTCCTCAATACTAACTCGTGGCCTCAAGATACTAACTCGTGGCCTCAAGATACTAACTCGTGGCCTCAAGATACTATCTCATGGCCTCAAGATACTAATTCGTGGCCTCAAGATTGATCTTGAGTATCTTGAGGAAAAGTATCAAAGTTTTGAATATTTTGGTTTTTTTAAAAATGTTTTTTGAAAGAAGTCTCTTAAGCTCACAAGTCTACATTTATGTAATCAAAACAGTAAAGACAGTAATATTGTGAATTATTATTACTACTTAAAACAACTGTTTTCTATTTTAAAATTTATTTCGATCTGTGATGGCAATGCTGGATTTTTCTCCAGTCTTTGACTATCACATGATCCTTCAGAATCATCCTGATATGCTGATTTGCTTCTAAATTATTATTGGTACTATACTCAATTAATAATAATGGTTCTAATTATTATTAAAGTTGAAAACAGTTTTTGCTGCTTAATATTTTTGTGGAAATCATGATACATTTTGTTTTTTTGATGAAGAGAATTCAAAAGAACAGCATTTCTTTGAAATGTAAAACATTTGTAACATTATAAATGTCTTTACTTTGACTTTAAATCAATGTAATGCATCCTTCCTTGCTAATTAAAAGAATTAAGTGAGAATCTATTAAGTGGCAGATTTACTAACAGCTTGCGCCAGCTGTCAGGATTTACTAAAGACACGCAGTGAAAAGGTGTGGAAAGGGTTATTTTTGCTGCTGACCTTATTGCATTATACATTTGCAGGAGTTTCACTTTCAGACACAAAATGGGACGAGAGTATTATATCACGCAACGCGATTTTCTGGAGTTTATTTATCGCTCATCAACTTTATTAGTACTTGCACCATTATTTACTGCCCCAAAAAATCTTAAATGCTAATTTGCTCTACTCTTGGTAGATTGTGTTTGCCATTATGGAATTAATAATTTGCTGCTATCTTGCATTTCTATATTACCAAAATATATAAAAAAAAGAAGCAGAACTGGGCAGTCGCTTTGCCCACAAGAGGTCGATTGTTTTTTGCATATCTGAAAGCAAGCACTAATGACCTTCAATGGAAACAGGAGATCAGTCTTATCAAGATTACACTGGGGGTGGTGAGTAGCCAATTTTAAATTGGATTGCTGAATATGAGTAGTTTATGCTTATGCAAATGCATGAATTCGCCTTCCTCACATACCCCTTAAATAATCTGCAAGATGTTCATCATCTTTTGTTGTTATTGTTTTGCTGTTCCCATCTCTTATTGTTTTTTAAAGATTCTGCAAGTATTTGTTGACTTTTGAGAAAAGACTGATGCAGTGTGTAAACATATGCGCACAAATGTACACTGTAAAAAATAGTTGTAAATAAAACAATGATTATTGCAGTACATTTTACAATAAAATACTATTTCAGTCATTCTATGTGCTATACTTGGGGTTTTATTTGTATGTAATACATTCACTAGCAATTTCTACTTCTGTAGTTGTTCAGTGTACTGTATATGTGGACCAACTTACTTCATGTTTTTTAATCATAGTAATGGATACAGCTTTATGAGCATGCAGATTCTCCCAGTGCAGATGAAAGCAATACATAATAACAACATGATTATTACACGCCCTATTCTTAAAGTAACTAACACACAAATACACTTCAGGATACACTGGAAATTACATGTTCAATTCCTCCCAATCACAATATGATCACTCTCTCCATAAAATTTTCCAGCCCATGAAAAGAGACCGCATCTGATTAGCTCAACTCAAGCATCCCTGAATCATCTTACTGAAAAATGAACAGAATTTATAACATAATGTGCACCATTTCCACTGATCCTAAAATAAACCTTCATGTTCAATAACAGGCCAAAGGCCATCCAGAGTAGAAATGATAGATGCATTCACACAACACTCAAAGACGGACACAGTTCTTATCACGAACCCTTTGTATTGCATTATTGAATCATCAGGGATGGATGTATAATATCAAGGTCCTTCTTTCCAATATGCGATTTTGTTATATCTCTTGCCAAGTCAAGATGTTAGGACCGGAATGGGTTATGCGCCCACTACACTGCACCTTCCTGTTTCATCTGTGTCTCTCTGGTGTGCATGTGAATGTGATTCATTGTTACTTTTTCTTCGAATCTCTTCAGAATATACAAACAATATGAGTCACAGTTATAGTTTTGGGCTAGAAGAGTTTACAACCGTGCATGAAGAGTGAATCATGATTTAACAAAGGTGATGAGGTTTAAGGAGTATTGCGATATTTTATGAAAAGATCAAATACATCATCTCTGGTAACATGAAGCTTCTTTTTTTCTTTGCTTAGGGGTAAAAAGTACCTTTGCTGTGATATATACTGATAGCGGACATCTCGAAGCTGTAACCCGATGCCCAATCCTAAGTGTGTAAGTTTGTGTTACCACATGAATGACCTCTAATTGACCTGTCGGTAAGCCCTGCCCCCCTTTACTGTTGCAAACTTGGACGTTCAATGACAGCTGTCAGTGTGAAAACCTTGTCCCAAGAAGTTTTTGATCAATTTTGGACACATAAGGATCACCTCTTGTCGAGGAGCATTCATGTGCAACTTAAATATATGCCATGTAAAGATATATAAAAGATTTAAAAATAAATATAGTGGGTACCAAGATTCATTTGGAGGCGAGGGTTTACAAATCGCAAGCGAGATAAGCCTCATGTTACGGTCGTCGCGATCTCAGATGACAACATTCAGGATCAACCCTGTTCATATACAGCAGGATAAGATTAAATTAAATTAATTCACATTAAACCAGTTTAATATGGAGAGGCACTGACATGTAGACCTACATTGTACATGACGTGAAAATAGTTAGCTATTGTACATTAGCATGGACTCACTAACTTTAAAGGGTACATATTGTGCTTTTAAATCGTTCCTTTACATATAAATCATACATTTGTGGTCTATGTAAAGCATAACTGCAATGTCTGAATTCCTCATTATAATAGCTCCACAGGCCACTTTTCTCGTTTTGGAGCGGTCTCTTTAAATGCAAAGGAGATGTGTCACACCCCGCTCGCTTTCCAGGTTGCTAAGTTGACACTCGATTCAACTCCACCCCGTTTGTCCATTTTTGTAGTTTGATTAGAGATACACGATTATATAGCGTCGCGAAACATTTTTATTCACACGTTAACAAAATGTCAACAATGGAAAGTTGTCCATCAAGCCTTACATGTTCGAGCCAGAGCGAGCGAGTTGAAAAAGAAGACGACGAACCTGCAGAACAATGTCTTCATATTGACGCCGTGGTAACTGCATTGCGTTATAAGTGAAAGTCAATTATTTCTCTTGTTAAAACAAGCACAATAACAAGATAAATGACTACGGTCTAATCTTACCACTAAAATCTGTATTGATAATATGACACGTTTAGAAAAGCATCAGAAACAGCAGCTGAATGACCATTGATGAAACTTAAAGGGTTAGTTCACCCAAAAATGAAAATTAAGTCATTAATTACTCACCCCCATGCTGTACCAACCCCGTAAGACCTTCGTTCGTCTTCGGAACACAAATGAAGATATTTTTGATTAAATTTGAGAGCTGTATAACTACCACATTGGCTCCTAAGGGACTGCCTCTTGACGGCCCAAAAAGTCAATGAAGAAAATGTTTAAATATCCCAAGTGACTACCGTGGCTCAACTATATGTTTATCAAGCGACGCGAATACTTTTTGTGCGAAAAAACAAACAAAAATAACGAGTTTATTCGACTATTTCTTTTCTTCCCTGTAGGCCAGAACGAGACTTCCTTAGATTTCCACGACGCATGCGCGAGAATTGCGATCTGAAGTAGTGAAGGCTGGTGTGAGCAGATCGCAAATCTCGCGCATGCGTCGTGGAAATCTAAGGAATTCTCGTTCTGGCCTACAGGGAAGAAAAGAAATAGTCGAATAAACTCGTTATTTTTGTTTGTTTTTTCGCACAAAAAGTATTCGCGTCGCTTGATAAACATATAGTTGAGCCACGGTAGTCACTTGGGATATTTAAACATTTTCTTCATTGACTTTCTGGGCCGTCAAGAGGCAGTCCTTTAGGAGCCAATGTGGTAGTTATACAGCTCTCAAATTCAATCAAAAATATCTTCATTTGTGTTCCGAAGACGAACGAAGGTCTTACGGGGTTGGTACAGCATGGGGGTGAGTAATTAATGACTTAATTTTCATTTTTGGGTGAACTAACCCTTTAAGAACAATAATACTGCAGACGTGTAACATTAAAAACAGAAACAAAGAAAGACAAAGGTACTGCTCATGACCACCATGTGTTTTAAGAAACCAAACTACTTTATTTTTATTAACATATTTACAGCTCGAAATCGAAATGCTCTGTTCGTCGTCTCAAAGATAGAAGTAATTGACCCCTCATTCAAGTCGATCGGCAAACCCTTCTTTATACTGGCGGAGGTTGTTGAAGTTGGAATCCTTGAAGTGTTTCGCGCACACAAAAAATGACTTTACCCACAGATGTGGGTGAATTTCCTTGATAAATAAAACTCATCCAGGCACTTCAAAGAAATTTATGCAGCTTGATGATAATACTTGAGCTTTTATTTTTCTAAGCAATAGAATGTATGATTTTCACCCACCAGATGATAAAACAGGCTTAAAAACCCCATAGATTTACAAAAAATCTAGATATATCACAGTATATACATAAAATACTGTAAATGGAAGTACAGTACCCTTACTGTAAAATGTATTCACAGTTACTTAATGGCAACAATTGGCCAGTAAGTTACTGTAAATACAACTAAAATCACAGTATTTAATTGTTTTTGATTTCACAGTATTTAATTGTTTTTGATTTCACAGTGTGTACATAAAATACTGTAAATGGAAGTACAGTACCCTTACTGTAAAATTTATTCACAGTGACTTAATGGCAACAATTGGCCAGTAAGTTACTGTAAATACAACTAAAATCACAGTATTTAATTGTTTTTGATTTCACAGTATACTGTAAATGGAAATACAGTACACTCTAAAAATGCTGGGTTGTTTGGTTGTTATTTTACCCAATTTTGGGTAAAATATGGACAAACCCAGCCATTGGGTAAAAAATGTCATTTAAAAATGTAACCCAATGGCTGGGTTTGTCCATATTTTACCCAAAATTGGGTTAAAATAACCCAGCATTTTTTACGGTAAAACATATTCACAGTAACTTACTGGCTAACTGCCAGTAAATTACTGTAAATTTTAAGGTAATAACATTGGGCCAGTATGCAACCAATGATCCAGAATAACCACATTCACTAGCATCATAAGTAAGCACCAGTCAATTTTTTTTCAGACAAATATTTTCTCTACCATTACAAATGCAATATATAGAAGATTCAATGCGTATTCTTTAGCCAATAGGTCTCTCCGGTGACTGCTGATTACACACTATTGCATGCTTTGTTTGCACTTTCAGGAATATTGCTGTGTGCCATTGAGACACTCATTAATTTTTAATTAATGTTATTCTCAACGGAAGAGACTGGCAAGAACAGCAGCTATGTTAGTTATTCCCAGAGACAATCTATTAATGAGATGCAAATGACCTGTTATTATCTGATTAGTGACTAAATCATTTCACCAAATAAGCGTACGTTTGAATTTCCCTTCACCCATATTTCAAACGTTCATGATAGCGCAGAGGAAAACAGGATGTGACATTAGGCAATTCGACTGATGATTCCTCTTCTTGAGCCGTAGTCTTCAAGTCTCCCAGCGACTGAACGAGAAGAGCAGAGCTTGTGGAAAATAACCAGAGATTAGATCTCCAGTCTCTAAAATCTGTTTTACAGTGAGCTGGAGGAGACACAGCGATTCTTCACAGCCAGAAGCCGCTAACAGAGTCTCATTATAGATCCCCACAGTACGCTAGGGTTCAGAGATTAGAGGATGTGGCTGTGCCCATTACACGATTGTTCTTTTAATGTTTCTTCGGAACGCTCGACTGCTTCACATTTCAGGCTTTAAATAGAGACGAGGCTCCTGGCTATGATATCTTGCGTGGCAGCAGTGGAAGCAGGTGTGAGTGTGTGTGTGTGTGTTGGTCTGATTAAATGATTAAGTGGATTGTGTCCAGTATACTGGTAATAAATGCCAGTGATTTTGAGAATTACATTATTGAAAACGTGATGAAAACACAAAGCTACAGTTTAAGGTTCCATACTCAAGGAATTGCTCAATCTCAATGCTCAATCTGCCATTTGCAACATTTCTCAGCCCCTGTAAGAACAAAATAGCTCAATTGAGCAAATTGGATGCTGATTAAAATGAGAGCATCATATAATGTTCGATTTTTTTTCTTATGTATTGTTTTAAAGCGGTCATGAACTGACTTTTAAAATTTTATTATATTGTTGTCTGAGGTCAACTTATGACGTTCGCTTTGTTTTTGCATTCAAAAACATCATCTAGTTTTGAGCCTACCTGAAAAGCGCTCGGTTTTTATGGGCGTCTCGCACTGAAGACTTGGAAGTAAACGCCAAATGCTGTGAGTGGATAACAATTTTGCATATTATAATGAGTTTCGACTCACCCGTCGATGCACTTGGGGGAAATTGTTTTGAACGTCCAATGTTGTAAAATGGCAACCGGAATGATTCGGCCACACGTTCGACCCAGAGTCCGTGTGTTGCACAATTCCTGTCAGAGCCAATATAGTCGGCACAGCAACGTTCTTTACTCTTAATCGGTCTGCAAATCCAGTCTTGTTTACAAAACAATCCTCAGTGAAATGAAGCGAACATACGGACGATGTTTTACCTCATCAGCTAGAACGTCATTACAAATAAAGTTTATCCATGCAGTCCTATTGGAATCCAGAGGAAGCTTATGCAGCGACTGTCTTCTTCCACAACCAGGCACTGCAAAATATTTTGTATTGCTCGGTAGCTCAATCCGAATCGTCATCACGAGGTAGGCATCTATGTTATTTAGCTATGCGTGTAATGTGCAAATCGGTAGGCGGGGCTAAACCGGCCATGTTGAAGTAGGCGTTGGTCTTCTTCTGCGGGGGTGGTGTTTTATCCTCTTTGTCGTCATAGTTCCCCACTTTTAAAAACGAGTCGTTTGCTGAGCCTGGTGTCAATAAAAGCTTTTATTGGACTAACAAGGACGTTTTCAGTTCTGAAACTTACAGGATATTCTTATAATATGATGACCTCTGAGATGTCAAAAGCTCAAGGAAAATTTGATTTCTCAGTTCATCACCCCTTTAATGTCAGACCAAGACAATATAGTAATTTGTTAGCTTGCGTTTCGCCATGCTGCCTTTCCGCAGCGCGATTTTATTCATGTTGCTTGGCAGGCTGGACACCACAAACCAAATTTTCGCCTAAAATAGGGAACCAATCACAAAACGGGGAGGGGGGCGGCAAGACGATGACGACGTACATGCGACACACCGAAGCAGTTTGATTATCTATGGATCCATCTTGGCATCGGATGCGAAATTACCTTTTTAAAACAGACTTTGTGTATACATAAATCTCCTAAATCTCTGACCCATCGTCTTCTTCCTCGTCTAATTTTCTGTCCCTCTACATACAGTACGTCATCTGGTATCATTGAACTAATTGGCTATGAGTTACGTACAGGCGCATTTGATAGACATTCGTAGCACCCAATAATACAACTCTGGGCATTCGTAAACCACGCCTCAAATACGCGAAAAGGAACATGTGGTTTCCAGACCACGTCTCATTCTTAATGATACGTGGTCTGGCGTTAGCCAGGCTAGTAATTTGTGGGGTTGAGGATCTTTGTTCTCATCCCAAGGCGTCATATACTGACGCTTTTGACATTTTGTCTACATCCAACGCACATGGCACCCATTAGCGTCATTATGAGACGCAGATATGTATGGGCCAGAAGGCGCCTCCTAGTGGTCTAACCCTAAACCTACCCCAAAACTAAACCAACAATAACCGAACAAAGCTCTGTGTGTGTTATATTGATGCTATGGGTGCCATGTGCGTTGGATTTAGACCAAATTTCAAAAGTGTCACTATATGACGCCCTAGAATGAGAACGCGTTGGGCGACTCACAGGAAGGCAAAGCAGCTTCTGTCAATAATAATAATTGTTATCTGGCTAATAATGCTCAATCCTTTCGCTTGATAAGACCCTTATTCATCGTCTGGAATGGTTTAAAGCCCTTTGAACAGTTTGCAGTTTGCACTGAAACTGTCTTTTGGACCTTGAACCGTTTGGTTACCAGTAAAGTGCATTATATGGAGAAAAATCCTGGAAGTTATCCAAATCAAGTAATTAAAAGTGTTATGCTGGTTGCGGGCACATTTGCAAACACGTTAGATCCATTTATAACTTGAACTTCCAGCTCACTGGTCGGTTCTATCATCTTCACCGTTGGACTGATCTCTTCCTTCTGCTTCATTGATCAGACAAACATTAGTAGACATCACATCAATTATACTGCTGCCATGTGCACAGATAAAGCTTTTAAAATGGCTAAAGGTGCTGTAAGCAATCTGTCTTTCAGATATCACTGAAATAGGTAAATGGAGAAATCAAATCTCTGTGGCAGCTAAAGGCAAAAAGGGTGAGAAAAAGTATGAAATTCTGAAAACTAGCCAGTTACTGACTGTTCATTTAGAAAATAGGACATCAAAACCTTGGACTTATTTGATATGGATATCCATCACTCCCTTGAAGACCACATCAGTGAGTTCTTGGACCTTGCCTATCTAACAAGCAACCCTGATGGTGTAGTTTAGCAGTTAGTGAAGCCTCCTTTTTATAGACGTAAAAAAAAATCCTCAATGGAAATCTGGTCTCCTTCCCTGTGTACTGAAGCACTACTCTTTTTTTGCTAGCCTTGGAGGCATGCCTTAAAGCGGCTTTGGGCCTACATGTAACAGTTTAGACAAAAGCCCAAGGTGAGGATGCATGAGCAGATTTTATTAGAAGATCAGCAAACAATCCAATAGGTAAATTCACAAAGAGAGATATTAGAATGAAAATTCACAGACAACACAAAATTTGAAAAGGCAAATAACTCCAAAACAGAATACAGAATATAGAATATAGAAATAGCACAGGCAGGCATTACAGCAGATTTTAGACTGCTGTTATTTTTCATACAGATCTACTGAAAGTTCTACATACGATATGTTAAGTTGTTTGATGCAATAACAGACAAATATATTACTTTAACACTTATCTATACAGTGCATTATGATCTTACACTCTTAGAAGAAAAGGTTCTATATAGAAACTTAAAAGGTTCTATCAGTGCTACATATTTGGAACCCCTAAAAGGTTCTATACACTCTTAAAAAAGGGTTCCTCTGGGTTCTATATAGAACTATATAGAATATACTTGGCCAATAGAACCTTTTACCAAAAAAAAAATGGTTCTATATAGAACCATTTTGGAGTTCCATATATGAAGCGGGGGATGGAACAATTTCTGGTTCTAAATAGAACCATTTCTTCTAAGAGTGTAGGTAAATTTCTTTCTAGGCATTTTTTTAATGCTTTTTGCATATTTTTTTCTCCTGGATGGGGGTTTACAAAATTAATGCATACTTAACAGATAGTGTTGCTAATTTACGATTCATGCATTACATTATACTGTATGAACAATTTAACTATTCAATTAAAAAGTGCTCTCTAATTTTGTGATAGAAAGACGGATTTCATCAAAAAGATCTTTATTTGTTTTTCGAAGATGAACGAAAGTCTTACGGGTTTGGAACAACATGAGGGTGAGTAACCAATGACCGAATTTTCATTTTTGGGTAAACAACCCCTTTAAAATTTCGAGTTTGAATGTGAAGTAGTTACATGTTCTTACTATAGCGATAACAGTAAGTAACTAACAAGTAACTAACCCTTGGTGTAACTAACCCAAATTACAAGAAACAAGCAACTAGCCAGTGTATTTACACAAGAGTCATTTATCCCGCTGTTAAAATAGCAACAGCGCCAGGACCCGCCCACAAAGTTACTTGACACTTGCGTTTCAGATCGTTAAAATAGGGCCCCCTGTCTGATTAGATAGTTAACACTCAGCTATGTCTCGTCATCAGTTCAGCGATACTTGGGGATGCGGAAAATCACACATCAGCACACAGGCCAATGTTTGTTGCAAAAATGTTTACTCTCAATTATCATTGCAATAACATGCACTATCAGCCTGGATAATAATGCTCTCCTCTTCATTTCCTGCCCTATCTCTCCTCGTCAGTCCCTCGGCCAGGGCACAATTACTCATTCTTGTCTACATTGGCGGTAGAGCCAATGAAGGATTGCCATATTCTATAATTGTCTCAAAGGCAAGTTTGCAAATCATTCTGCAGTAGCTCTGCCACTGGTATAACATGATAACACTATTTAATTTACCCACTGGGGTGAAGACAAGCAGAATAAATCAAAGCGGGAGTGTCATAATCTGTTATCTGTGTGATGATCATCAAGTCTGTGTGAAAACATTCTTGATCATCCTAAATCTATAAATTTTGTCTATTCGGTTTGCATCTTTTTTTTATGCTCGCCCGCTGCACCGCCACGTCTGATGGAACTATCAAACTGTGAATATCTGATAACAGTAATGGCTGCAGGTTTGCGGCTTTGTATCTGATTCTCCCATTCTGTACTTGATGAGATTTTGTGATGATTTCCTTTTGAGCAAACGGAAAATAATCAAAGGAACTTTGAAATTGAAAGCATGGAAAGTTATTGCCACAGAAAAGTTTACATGGACCGTTTCCATTTTTTATTTATTTATTTTTTGTGTAAAAAAGGTTGCAGAACAAATAAGAAGATGTTTTGAAGAATGTTTCTGTAGATACAATGAAAGTCAATGGGGTCCAAAACAACACTCAACCTCTGACTTTCATTGCATAGACAGTAAAACGCGGACATATTTTTACAAAATATGACATGAAGGCGGGTTAATGTTGACAAAATTTTTATTTGAGGGTGAACCTTTAACCCTTTTAATCCTTGAAACCATGTAAAGCCCCTAGAAAAAATCGTTTTTATTTTAACGGAACAGTTTATCCTTAGACAAATCTGCCATTTTATGAGTATAATATTTGATACATCAGGCTTTTATGCTCATCCAGTATGATACAGGTGAATATGGAACTTGAAGAGAAAAAAAAACTGTAAATCAATAGGATTTTTATAACAACATGACTAGAGCCAGACCGATATATCGGCAGGCCGATATCATCAGCCGATATTAGGCATTTTCTCAAATATCGGTATCGGCAGTTATAATGGCCGATAAATGAATATTTCAAAAATAAAATACAAACGGATGAATCACGCTTCAACCATGTCATTAGTGTTGGAGTTGTATATTTTGTCCACCAGAGGGCACTCTACACCGTCCCTGTTGGCAACACTCGTGTATAACGCGCAACCTGCAGATCTAGCCAGAGTCGGCAGAGAGAAGCAGTTATACACTATCATATTATTTTAGTTAAAACTCACTATTAACTACAAGTAACTAGGGAAATCTGTTAATATTTTGTCACGCGTTTCTGGAATAAAAAATAATAATAATATCGGCCGATATATCGGAATATCGGATTTTAAAACTAACAAATATTTGTATTGGTATCGGCCTTCAAAATCCTTTATCGGTCGAGCTTTAAATATGACTACTTATTATTAGGGGTGTAACGATACCCTCATGTCACGATTCGATACATATCACGATATTGAACTCACGATACGATATTATTGCGATACTCCAAGAAAAGGTTTACGATAAAAGGTTTTCAAAAAATGTACCGTTGATTAAAATGCTAAATTTGATTACATTGTAGGTATAAATAAATAGGCTTGGACTCGGTGCTTGTGACCCAAGGACAATGGTGACACCAGAATAAAAATATTCATGATTCTGAAGCTGAAATAACTGAGTTATTGTAGATGAATATGCTTACACTCTGTCATTGACTAGATATATTTAAAATAATGTCGGCCCCTTTTTACTGGTAACATCAGACATTTGTCATTATCAGGACCCACAAATATTCCCTCAAAGCATTATTATACAGTACATTATAATCAACATTATACATAGGATATTTACAATGTAGTACTGACACTAAAACTCTGAAAACTTGAATTTTTTATCACACAGTAATTTTTATTTTGGGGGGACTCTCCATGACACATATTGTCACTATCCACGATAAAATGCATTTTATCAGTTGTCACTCTATCTTCCAATAATACGTCTTATTAAGATTATATTTAATGCTTATAGTTTTATGATCAAATATCTGTCGGTTTAATGTATGTGTGTGTGTGTGTGTGTGTGCATATAAAGCAATTCCATACAATGATGATTGAAAGATGAACAAATAAACGCCTGATCTATCATATTTGAAACTAACATTTTACTGATTTTTCAATCATTAAATTCGGTGATGTGCGTTTGTGACTCTCCAGTTCGAACTCGGTCATTAAAATGAACAAATCTTTTTTCAAGTAATTTTGTTCGAATGAACCAAATGACTCAAATATTCGTTCCTTTTGATGAACAAGTTTGAACAGGAGAGTCACGAACGCACATCACAGAACAGAGCAAGGCGAGCATTTGTGCTTATAAAACTAAAACTTTGTTATTTATTTTTGAAATGACCGATCATTTCGCTAGATAAGACCCTTAATCATCGCCTGGTGTCGTTTAAAGTCCTTTGAAGCTGCACTGAAACTCTCATTTGGACCTTGAACCGTTTGGTGCCCAATGAAGTCCATTATATGGAGAAAATGAATGTTTTCCTCAAAAATCTTAATTTCTTTTCGACTGAAGAAAGAAAGACGTGGACATCTTGGATGACATGGGGGTGAGTAAATTACCAGCAAAAGTTTTGAAAGTGAACTAAGAAGTGGGCGGCTTCCTTCCATCTTTGCTTTACTTAAAATTTGACGAATCATAATAAGTTTAAAGTAGACGGCCACAGACTTCTCATTGACTTGTGAATTACCCATTTCTGACTTGTTCAAAATTCGTTTTGCCTCCAGAATGATCTATAGTTCGCCCTGGCAGAGTGTCAGCATCACCCGCTGACTGCATATGCCAGCGGACAGCTTCCTTTTGTTTCTGGAAAGGTTAAGACATTGGACGTCTGCCTAGCCGCCCCTCATCAGCCACCTCATAGGATCTTTATGCAGTGCTTTCAGAATCGGTTTAAAGAACGAGAATGAAAAGCAAAGGTGAGGGGTTCAAATCAATACTGACAAACATTAGTGAGAGCGCATTTGACGAAAGTCAATATCCTTGAGTGTTTCTGCAGATGCTGTAGACAAGCTGTGGTTACACAACACTTAAGTGTTTTTTTATTTTTTTATTTTTATGCTTTAGAGGTGGAAGTAGTCAAGAGGTTGAGTCTCGGGATATATTCACTATTTAAAAATTTTAGCTTTATTGTCATTGTAAATAAGCTGTTATTTTTTATTTATAAATATTCATGCTTTGCGGTTATATCAAGTGTTCCTTAGCACACCCTCTTACATTTTCTCTCCTTCAGTGCTTTTTGTTTAAAAACTTCTATTATTTCTTTTCTATTCATTTATTCATGGATTTAAACCGCATGGGACACAACCAACTGCTGCTCAAGAGCATTATACAACAGATATTGACATTATAAGTGATTATGTAACAGGAAATTACACCATTTTATCTTATAGTATCATTTAAAGTGCCTTCTGACTCTGAGGGTTATTAGAAATGTAGTTTAAACACATCCAGTAGGTCACCGGTGTCTATTTGCAGAGAGCTGAAAATGGGGGAGCAGCTGGGATCACATGATTCCCTCAGAGTTAAAATATGCTATTTAAAGGATCTGTCTTAACCACAGTACAGACACAAACAGCAGCACATATTTCTGTGCAAATTCTCTCTCAAGCTTGCATAAGGTATATTAATGAATTAATACATTTATTTATATGCTATAGAATGCAATGGTCTTTTCATAAGCACGATTTCATTTAACAAAAACAATTATTGCATTTTTTTTTTAAATAATTTTGACTCGTCTAATAAGGATGTGTTAAATAGCACCACACTAAACACAAATAGTGGTGGATTCACTGTAAAAAACTATTGTAATTTTAAAGGGAAAATACTAAATATCCAATGGTAATACTGTTAAACTGTTAGAAAAGAGATGATGCAATGTATATTATGACAAAATTAAAAAAATAAAGGGATAGTTCACTTTGAAATTAAATGAAATAGTGTCTATCAGTCATATAATGCAGGTCTATGGTCACCACCTCAAAGAGCATGCACAGAGAAGTCCAAATTAAACATGATTTAATGACTCGTAAATGTTAGTACATTGATGGCCCAAGACACGAAATGAGCGGTTTGTGTGAGAAAACAAACAGTATTTATATCGTTTTACCTCTTGTAAGCACAGCCACATCCAAGTGATCTGAGGGCGCGGGAGGTTACGAGAGGTAAAAACTATATAACTGTTCGTTTTCTCACACAAACCGCTCGTTTCATGTCTTAGGCCATCACCGTGTACTTACATTTACGAGTCATTAAATCATATTTAATTTGGACTTCTCTGTGCATGCTCTTTGAGGTGGTGACCATAGACCTGCATTATATGACTGACAGACAAGAACGGTTTGACCTTAAAATATCAAAATTGAAACGAGATTGATGTGTTTGCACCAGCTCTGCAATTCCCCAGCATCATGTCAACAGATGATGTCATTAAAAATTACTCTGTTATGATGGTTTGATTATAAATTATATTTGATACTATAGACTATATAGATCTGGCAATGTGAGACTATGGTTTGTATATTATACATTGACATTACAGAACAGAATAGCTCTTTTGGCATTATCCTGAACATTGTATAAGCATTTGTTTTCACGTGTCATTGGATGGAAGAGAGGCTCTTAGAAGTGTGTGTAAATGTCACTCACAATCCTTTGGTTTCCCCAGTAAAAATGTCCCTGTCCTTCTCATTAAAATCAATCTACAGGCTTTTATACAAAACCTAAGATCTCATTTTTGAGTTTTGTAACAAGATGTTCACACATAGACAATAAAAAAAGCAATTAATACATGAAAATTATTACGTAGCCCCCTAAATAAAACATCATAAGGGCACTTGTAAATGAATAGGGAGCATGTGTTAACATCTCTGACCCCGAGTCCTTCTATCAGTCTGAGTGTGTCTTTCTCCTTCCTCACACAATGTGACAATGCATCCTTTCATCAGTCACCCCCCTTGACATGAACAAAGGCGCTATCTCTCTGTATAGCATCTGCCTTGTGTCACAAGTTACAGGCGAGACATGCACAAAAAAGCAATACAATCAATACCCATTGGTCCCTATCTCACCAGCACAGCATGTGCACAGTCCACAGTTATCCACTACACAGATGCACAGTTGCTAGTATTCAGTCAACTTTGAATGTTTCGATGTGAAATACAAAAATAAAGGAAGAATTCACCTATTAGTCTGTTAACTCAGTCAGACAGTCACCCCTTTTAGAGCAAAGATCTGAACTTAAAGGAGTAGTTCACTTTTTAAAAAACTTAATTTACTCACCCCCATGTCATTTCTTCAGTCGAAAAGAAATTAAGGATTTTGATGAAAACATTCCAGGATTTTTCTCCATATAATGGACTTCATTGGGAACCAAACAGTTCAAGGTCCAAATGAGAGTTTCAGTGCAGCTTCAAAGGTCTTTAAACGACACTAGACGATGAATAAGGGTCTTATCTAGGACTCTTCGAGTCATGACTCGAAAAAAATTTTGTTCATTTTGATGAACGAGTTTGAACAGGAGAGTCACGAACACTCATCACAGAACAGAGCAAGGCGAGCATTTGTGCTTATAAAACTTAAACCTTTTCATTTATTTTTTAAATGACCGATTGTTTCGCTTGATAAGACCCTTATTCATCGTCTGGTGTCGTTTAAAGCTCTTTGAAGCTGCACTGAAACTCTCGTTTGGACCTTGAACCGTTTGGTTCCCATTGAAGTCCATTATATGGAGAAAATCCTGGAATGTTTTCATCAAAAACCTTAATTTCTTTTCGAATGAAGAAAGAAAGACGTGGACATCTTGGATGACATGGGGGTGAGTAAACTATCAGCAAAAGTTTTTTTTTTAAAGTGAACTACTCCTTTAACCCCAGTGATGGGTAGGTTTAGGGATGGGGTTGGGGTAGGTCATATTATTTATACAGAAATGTAACATAAAGTCAACGATGTTGATAAACACGCTGAAAAGCGATTATGCGTGTTGATAGCATGCCAAAAATGGAAATACGAATTGGCGTGTCATACATGCACCACTTCATGAGATCAGTCTGAAATATCATATTTATTTGTTACTACTATAAAGCTATAAATTATGGGTTCTCTTCAAATGCTTTTAGAATCTTTACTTTAAAAAAAAAAAAATTGTTTCTGCAGTTTTAAAATAAACATATTTTACTAACAATATATTTATTGAACATAAATGAATTCATTTATCCAAAAAAAAGAAAGAAAAGAAAATAGTACAAACTTTGCTAAAGTGATTGTTTTGAAAAAATATTAACTTAGACATTAAAAACATGTGTGCCTTTTGCCCCATGCTGGTTTTATCTTGTGTGTGGGGTAAAAGGCCCACCTTGCCACCACATATTTAAGATTTAAAAATATATATATATTTGTGTTTTTTCATCATTTCAATCATGCACTATTTGGGTGAAAAGCACATTTTTCTCAGGGTGTCCCTTTAGCCCCATTATATATGTATATATATATATATACATATATATATATATATATATATATATATATATATATATATATATATATATATATATATACATATATATATATATTAGGGCTGTGCGAAAATTAATTGCGATTAATCGCATCCAAAATAAAAGGTTTACATAATATATTTGTGTGTGCTGTATATAATTATTTTGTATATATAAATACACACACATGCATGTATATATTTAAGAAAATGTGTTATTCATATATAAAATATTTATATTTATATAATATAGATTATGTATTTATTTATATATTCAGAATTTAAGTGCAAATAATTCTTAAATATATACGTGCATGCATAGGTATTTATATATGCAAAGTAATTATATACAGCACATACAAATATATTATGTAAACACAGACTTTTATTTTGGATGCGATTAATCGCAATTCATTTTTGCACAGCCCTAATATATATATATATATATATATATATATATATATATCCAATTTTAAAAACAAAAGATATCACAAGATGAATTGGGAGTGTAAGCTTCCAAATGATGCCTAATGTATGATGATTAAAGGCAATAAACAAAGAATGCCAAGCGTCCTGCTGCTAGAAAATGGAGAACTGGCATGGTTTCAGTAGGGTTTCTGCCCCGCTTTGATTAGAACTATGCTATTTTACATCAAATGGGTATATTTATAACTCAGTGTGACTAATGGTTTAAGCGATTAATTTATGAAAAGATTAGCCATTAAGAATCCTCGTCATAAACTGGCCTAATCTGCAAGTAGGCCAAAGCCTGCACATGTCATTACAGTGAGACATCAAACCATCACACCGCAATAAAGCGCTGAACTTTCATGAATGTCAGATATCAGAGGTGACGTACATGACATACACGGCGACTTTAATCTTGAATCAAACTCCACTTTCGCTTCATGCTCACTCATGCCAGTGGAAATTAAAGCAGGGAGGTTTTCTGATGTAGAATAACAGAGATTCTGAACTAATATATTCTTTTGAAACTAGGGAGATACGTTTCTGAATCGAAAGATGACTGAAACATTCACGAGTCCCTCTCGCCCATGTTTGGGTTATGTTTAATAATAATTACACAGACAAATTGAATGATTTGTGATCTTCATGCAAGGCTTTCTGATAATCTAAAACCCCAGAGCTACCGAATGTTTCGGCTCTAAATGAACACATCAAGTCAATGAGGAGTTGGACTATATCTAAGCAGGCTGAAACAAAACATAAAGAAATGTTGCTGTTGTGCTTTCATATATTGCTTCAACAGCAAGTTGTCGATGTTTTGGATAATTGTATTTTTGATAGTGACAGTGATTTTTACAGCAGAACATCTAGTTGAGGCACAACTTAACTTTAGTACTTATAGCACTACTTTAATAATTAACTTGCAAGAAAAACTGTCATAGGGAAATAGCCAGCAGAATGCTTTACTGTCAAGTTAATTAAGCCCGAAAACTGCACATTATCTATGCATTTGTCCATAGTGTTCTTTTGACATTCAACTGCATATCACTGTTTTGCCTGATTTGCTCTAAACCTTATTTAGAACAAACCTAACGTGTTAAAAACCTCTGCATTTAATTCAGCACAGTTCACTTAGGGACTTTCGTTTCTAATTTCAGCCTTAAGCTTTTGTTTATCGCCATCAAATGGAAGATGTGATAGGTCCTTTCTTTCCTATTGTGATATAAATCCGTGTGAAACGGCACTCGAATAAGAAAACATGTAGGCCGGGACTTGATTTTGTCCATGTGGAATTGATTGGATGGTTGCGGTTTGCTATTGGTCGATCTCATGTGAGTGACAGGTTGATCCCGCCCTTGTGTCAGTAAACACGTCATCATCAGAGAAGAGAAGAGTCTGGTACATGTGGATTCAACGTGTACCAGACGTGGGCCGGATATGGGCCGACATCATATCGCTGTTTGGGGTGGTGGTTCATGTGACACTAATGTGAAACCAGACATAATTTTCCCCAATGGAAAGCATATTTACACGGTATGAATCGATCCCTATGTGCCGTTCTCCATGTAGAAAAAGTAAATGAGTGAAAAAGTAATCAATTTTAGCTGCAGCTTCAGTCCATTTGGTTGCGGGATGCTGGAGAGAGCATTTGATTGCACAGAAAATCTGACAAGACGCTGAAGTGCAGGGTGATGTCATAAAAATCACTGATCCATATTGAATCCATATCCAAGTGAGAAACAGTAAGTTTTGAATGCTTACATCTTCTAAATGCGAATTTTGTCATTGTTTTAGAGCACACAGTTAAAAGTAAGACAACATTCATAGCCTAAAAGCCCAAAAAACTTCCATTTTGATTTCATGGGGACTTTAAAAAGTCCTCCTGGGGAAGTTCGTACTTACGAGGTGGGAAGTCGTGTTTACGACGGTAGTGCGTTCAAGTCACTTTCTTCGGAAGAAGATGGCGGTGTAGCCTAGTACTTTCTCTTAATTCATTACACAAAAATACAGTAGGCAAGATTCTTACACTCTTGTTAGAAAATGAAGAACAAAGAAATGAGCATTGAATGTCCTACTTTGTTTTTTTTATGTTTTTAATTAATTTATGAAGCCACTGCTAAATTTATTCTGTGGAGGCAATTCGCTTAACTTTGCTGTAAATAAGAAAACCTTGACAATATCACTGCATAATATTTAAGTGTTGCGGTATTCCGCCATGTTTCTCAGTTTCTCAGTGGGCTTTAGAGAAAATCCCGAGCTTCCCACTGGTATTTACGACATTGTGGTGGCGTTCAAGTGCGTTCTGCGCCGTTCACAAACGGGTCACCTGTAATGTGATAATTAACAACAGGGCGGCATCACGTGACTGAGCTTGATTTTCCACAGGTGTTCATCTTTCCTGGAGGCAGCGTTTGCCATGTAGATTTTGTGTGCTTACAGTTAATCTTTGTTTGAAAAATAAGCATTTTTCAAATCACCATGGGTCATTGATTAATGCGCCATGATGTCCGACATAAACGTCTCCATAGCATCATCTGATTTGGACTTGAATGTGACGGATCTGCAGAGGACACTGGAGGCTCACCGCCCCATTAAAATTGGAATTATATCAGTTTTGGGAGTGATGATAACTTTGGGAAACATTGCCGTGGTGATGGTCATAGCTTCAGCTGTTTCGGGGTGGTCGAGAAACTCTCGCTACTTTCTGTTATCGTTAACGGCAGCGGACTCGGCGTTTGGATTGCTTATCATGCCGCTAAATCTGTGCGTGAGTTTCATGAAGGAATATAACAAGGGCCCGGACCCCTTCTGTCACGTCGTGGCGTTTTTCAACGCAACTATTTATTCCACCTGCATGTACACGCTCGCAACCATCAGTCTGGAAAGATACATCGCGGTGTTTTACCCTCTGAAATACTCCACCGTGTTGACCAGGAGAAGAGCTCTGCTTTTGATCTCGTTCGCGTGGATTTTCCCTCCTCTCCTCCTCGTTCCCATCTCGTTCCCAGCGGGCATCATTGAAGTGCACTTCTCCAGAGCGTCTCTCGTCTGCAACCCCATGTACTCCAGCAACGTCACTTACTCCCTCACGCTGACGTGCTTCATCTTCTTCCCGTGCTCGGCCATCATGACCTTCTGTAACCTCCGACTGTGGATAGCAGCCAAGAGACAGAGGTTAAAGTTGAGAAGACACAGCTGGGGTGGAGGATACAGGCCTAAAGTCGCACTACGCGTTCTAGTGCCAGTCATGACCGTTTACTACACCTGCTGGACGCCCTGCATGGTCATCATGCTTTACAATGGTGAGATCTTGATTGATTATCATTTGTTCATTCTCCTGTTGTTCCAAACACAAAAGCAGATGTTTAGCGGAATATCCAAGCTGCTCTTTATTCATTTTTGTATAGAATGGAAGTCAACGTTGATCAAATGTTACAAACACTATAAAAGTAGTTCATTTCAATGTTTCCACTGTTTTGTTTAAATAGGCTTACTTTTACAGCCCCTTAAATGAATAGTTCACCCAAACATGATAATATTGTCATCTTTTACTCACCCTTGTTGGGTTGTAACCTGTATGAGTTTCTTTCTTCTGTTGAACACAAAAGAAGATATTTTGAAGAATGTTGGTAACCAGACAGTTATGGTACCCGTTAATGTCCATAGCATTTTTTTTCCTACTATGGAAGTCAGACATCTGTCTGGTTACCAATATTAATCAAAATAACTTTCTTTGTGTTCAGCATAAGAAACTCCTACAGGTTTGGATTGGGAACATTACTTAAATTTTAAGTGCCTTTCATCCAAAACAGTAAAAAGGGTTTTATTTTATTTTTTTACTCTTAGGCCTATAGGTTTTATCTAAGGCACTGTGGTGAGGAACTTTCATTCATATTCATACATAAAGGATTATTTTGAAGAGGTGGTGTATTTTGTTTAGTGTATTTAGTTGCTTTGGTACTCTTTACAATAATGTCCCACTTTACGAACAATGAGCAATATTTTACGGTATTAATCTTTCTTTTGTTTTGTTCATTACTTAAAAATACAACCTTTTCATTTTAGTTCATGTTAACTCGGGGCCATTAGATAATATTAAAGTCAGGGTTAGGGTTAAAGTCAGGGTTAAAGTCATCCCAGTACGCCCATTATCTGAAAAGGGATTTATAGTTGGTAAAGTTAGAATAGGTATTTTTCTTACAAAAACATATCGCTTCGCTTCAGAATGCCTTTATTAACCCCCTCAAGCCACATGGATTAATTTTATGATGGATGGATGTGCTTTTTTTGGGCTTCAAAATGTGAGGTACAGTACCATTCACTCCCATTATAAAGCTTGAAAGAGCCAGGATATTTTTTAATAACGCAAATTGTGTTTGGCTGAAACAAGAAAGTCATATTCACCTATAGGATGGCTTGAGGATCAGTAAATTATGGAATAATTTAAATTTGGGTGAACTAACCCTTTAACAGATCAGTTATATTTTAATAATGCATTTTATGGTTTTTAATTTATAAGTAAATGTTCAAATAACATAATTTAATGAAAGGTTTAGAAGTACTTCTAAAATAGGTTTAGAAGTAAAAGAATTTACCATGCTTTTTAAATATATATAAATTGATTTTTTGCTATGGTGCCTATGGCTGGTCCATCACTGATTTGAGAGGGGGAAATAAATGTTAAAAAAACTGATAAGGGAAGGACTCTGCATGCAATGACCTTAGCTTACTGCAGCTGCTGTTTTCAGCAGACATGAAGAGATAATCACAGAGACCTAGGAAAGCTGAGATAAAAGACAAGACAAGGAGACTGAAGCCCTCCAACATAGCTTTTAAATTGCCCATGGCACTTGCTTGACAGCCCTTGGTTGTGGAATAGAGCAGTTTGAGCTTTCTGTTAAATAACTTCAGGGGTGCAAAGAAATACAAATATTGTTTTGAGCCAAATATACTGTAGGCAGTGTGCCAGTTTTACTTGGTAAATAGTTGAATTAGTCAAAACCAATGAGGTAAAATTTCCAAATGGTGTGTGTGTGTGTGTGTGTGTGTGTGTGTGTGTATATACACACACACACACACACACACACACATACACTTAAATATCAACACACAGGACAGAGCATTGGAATTACTCACAATGTATATTTTAAGTGTAATCTCACACTTTATTTGCTTCTATTTTAGAACACTTATCTAATCCAAAAAGCAAAATATATTTTACAGTGACGATAAAAAAGAAAATGTTTTAAATCAAGTGCATTTCTGATTTGTTTATTTCTGTCAGCCAACATATCAGTTTGCTTTCTTCTGTAAGCCCTGTAGGTTTGGAATGACAATAAATTGAGCAACTGACAATAAATTAATAAATTGTCCTTTTTAATCTAACCTTGAGGTCAGATATTTCTTACATTGGCTGTCTGGATTAGATACTGCTTTGTAAATGTCATATAGGCCCTGTTTACACCTGGTATTAAGATGCGTTTTGGTCGATCAGATCAAGTGGACTTGGGAGACACATTCAGTTTTAATCCGTCTCTTTTGTCCTCTTTCAACCACTTCTGTCCTGATTTCTTCAAGGGAAGGACCTATGGGCAGATAAAATGACTGTATGAGCAAATTACTTTTTGAGATCTTTTTTTACTGATGGACGAAATAATCTCACGCAATGTACATATGAACCTGACCTGAGAAAACGATGAGATGGTTCTCATTGCAGAACATGAAATCCACGGGGAGGAGTCGGATCCAGATCCAACTCCTCCCACCTTACATATACCTAAACCTATACCCAGGTCCACCCCCTGATCCTTAAACCCACCCTAAACCTACCCAGCTACACCCCTTGATCCCTAAACCTACCCAGCTCCACCCCCTGATCCCTAAACCTACCCAGCTCCACCTCCTGATCCCTAACCCCACCCCTAAACCTACCCAGCTCCACCCCCTGATCCCTAAACCCACCCCTAAACCTACCAAGCTCCACCCCTGATCCCTAAACCTACCCAGCTCCACCCCTGATCCCTAAACCCATCCCTAAACCTACCCAGCTCCACCCCCTGATCCCTAAACCCATCCCTAAACCTACCCAGCTCCACCCCCTGATCCCCAAGCCCACCCCTAAACCTACCAAGCTCCACCCCCTGATCCCTAAACCTATCCAGCTCCACCCCCTGATCCATAAACCTACCCAGCTCCACCCTGATCCCTAAAACCTATCCAGCTCCACCCCCTGAACCCTAAACCCACCCCTAAACCTACCAAGCTCCACCCCCTGATCCCTAAACCCACCCTTAAACCTACCCAGCTCCACCCCTGATCCCTAAACCTACCCAACTCCACCCCTGATCCCTAAACCCATCCCTAAACCTACCCAGCTCCACCCCCTGATCCCTAAACCCATCCCTAAACCTACCCAGCTCCACCCCCTGATCCCCAAGCCCACCCCTAAACCTACCAAGCTCCACCCCCTGATCCCTAAACCTATCCAGCTCCACCCCTGATCCATAAACCTACCCAGCTCCACCCTGATCCCTAAACCTATCCAGCTCCACCCCCTGAACCCTAAACCCACCCCTAAACCTACCAAGCTCCACCCCCTGATCCCTAAACCCACCCTTAAACCTACCCAGCTCCACCCCTGATCCCTAAACCTACCCAACTCCACCCCCTCAGATCTGAATCTTACTCCGCCCCCTGGATCTTGTGTAATGCAAAGAGGTGCACACACTGAGTGTGTGTTCAAAATCAGGAATGGTGCTGATTGGTAAGCACATTGTGCTTAGTATGTTTTTCGTCTCCACCCAAATTTTAAATCCTATTTGGCTAGAGCTCTTCCCATGGTTACGCATTCAGTAGTTAGAGAGTAGATGGTCATTTGTTGCTATTCGACCACATGAGCATTTACACTACGAAAGCAATTCAGTCAAATGCGTATCCGAAGTGGTCAAAAATGGACAAATACACCTGTATTTGTAACCCGATCGACCAAAGCGCATCCCATGATGCTAACATAAAGCAAAAATAAGCCCTAAAGCATTTTCTCTTGTTCACAGCGATTTCAGGCAGTGGTGTCCCAGAATGGATTGAGTTCATTGCTGTGTGGTTACCAACCTCCAATGGCTTCCTCAATTGTATCTTCTACTTCTGGATCAACCATAGCTTTAGAAGGAAATTCCATCTGGTTCTTCAGAGACTTTGTCTTGGACATTGTCCAGGTTCTGACAGTAATTCTAGTTGCTTCAACTCTGTAGAATCCTCTGGATGGAACAGTAATAACTCTGTCCATCAGCGGTTTTCTAGCGTGTCGTCCACTTTCGCTCTGCTAATGATCATGCCACATCAGACCAACATGCGTGAACCAGAGCCGGCTTGAGAATCCTTTTATTCTTGTGATCTGATGAAGTTTTAAAAGCTCTGGTCAAGTTGAAGACATCTGATATGTTATTAACCGGCTCGGACAGAGTTTTCTCCAATAAGTGTCTTTTTAATCACAAGTTAGCATTGGGAAATGCTCATGTTTCCATAGCTTCATGCTCTTTTAGTTTAACGCTATTTGTGCCTTTTAACTTCTTGATGGCACCTTCTCATGTTCACTCAGACCTGGTTTCCTAGTCTCATTGAAGTCTTGTTTCTCAACCCCAAATGGTTTTGCGTCTTTGTTTGCCATTGCAGGTTAAACATGCAACGAGCCTTTGAAACATTTGCACACAATTCCTTATCTATTCGTAAACGCAATATAAAGCAGCTGTGGAAGTTTAACCTTTAAATCTCAGTAATGCAGTTTATGCAGAAGGGGAAGTAATTAGCCAGGTACGTAATGTAAAGGTCAGATCAAATATGCCTTTTGGCTTTAACCTTTTCTGTTTCATGACATTTCCATTGCATCTCTGAAGCAAACATTATTTTTTATGTTCAATTAAGTACGTTTTTTGGTCAGGGTCGGATGGGGTCAGTTTAACTGTAAATAAACCACATGAATGCTGAATAAAGTGGTCGTGCTTCAAGGGTGCATCTTATCGATTGCGTTGTGCTAGCATAACTGTAAATCTGGATTTTAAGTTTGTTTTAGCATAAGCACTTGTTACATAATGATGAATTTAAATTGAGGGAAAAATACATCCTGTGGTGGAGGGTGCATAAAGAGCTGTTAATGTGATAAACCCAGAAAGAATGACTGATTACAAAAAGTTTAAAGGTTTTTGATGTGTAAATAATTTTTTATATGGTTTATAAAAGTGTTTGTGATATGTTAAGACTTAATTGTTGTAAAATAAAGCGTCAAAGCCTATATTTAAAGCATTACTGTTTGGTTTGGCTTTATGATTGACTTAAAAAATCAGGTCTTAGTTACTAAAAAAAGGCATAAATTGTCTTTTTAATTGTCTGGTAGTGTAGTATATAGGGCTGGGTATCGATTCACATTTCAATTTCGATTCGATTTCGATTCGCAAGCTCTCAGTTCGATTCGATTTCGATTCTCGATTCGATTTTCGATTTTCGATTCTCGATTCCTGATTTGATTCTCGATTCAACTATAATGAAGATGTAATAAAAATCCTATATTTATAATTTATAAAAAAGAACAGTGGACATAAGTTTACTAGTGGTTAATTAATACAAGAAAATTAAGAGCCATAAACCTATATATAAAACACTTTTTATTTTAGGTACACTAAATGCATACAAAGACTAGACAGGATTTTGATGCAATATGCAAAAAAAGAGTCGCACAGTCGCACAGAACAGTCGCACAGCTTGATCAAACAGTATCATGTTATTTTATGTTTAAGATAGATGAATATATAAATATTTATACATTTTTTACATTGATCTTACCTAAATGTTAATGTATTTTTTTGTTAAGAGTTTATGTATGTATGCTTGATTTCAATCTTTGAATTTAATTGAAAAAAGTAGCACAAATAAATACAATAGAATAAAGACAAAAATTAAGAGACATTTTGGGGTAGTTTTTTGGGTATGTCAGATATACTACAGAAACTGAATAAAGTAATCCAATGTAAAATATCACTGGATAGTCTTTTTAGTCCAGACTGAATTAAATACAAAGGCTATTAATTCTGATTGCTTACAATTAATACTATATTCTGTTGTTATGACAACAGAATTAATGACTGACACAAATGGCTGCGTTCACTTTAAGAACTAGTGCGCGAATCCATTACTGTTTCATTAACTTTCTGTCACACGCGTTTAATGCTAATTTAAGACCGACTGTCTTTAGGAGGTTACTCACCAAGACCAGAGTTTTGACATAATGTCGCGTGTTTTAACTGTTAAAGTGATATAATCCAGGGATAAAACTTTTGTTTCTGGCGAGCTGTTTGTGAGGCGGATTTAGGCTGTGCACGCAGTGAAAGAAATCTCTGAGAGTGCGCGAGCACGGGATGGTTTAACATTGCTTGAGCAAATAAATTATAAATGTTAGTTACGATCATAGGTCACGATGCAATGCTGGCCCGATTGTGCAAGTGAATATTCCGTCGTGTCCCGACTCCTAAACGCGTGTGTGTATCGACAGCTGCAGCGCTTAGCGCTTGCCTAGTGCAGAGAGACGAGAAGATGCAGCACCGCGTCCGCGAGCCCTTTATATGGAAAAAATCGATTCGTGGCCGTTAAGAATCGATTTTGAATCGACCACATTTTAAAAAACGATTAATCGAAAAATCGATTTTTTTGCCCAGCCCTAGTAGTATAGTGCTTTGTGGAACATTAAGGTGTTGTTGAGCAAGTAGTTTTGGAAATATACCCATCTACTGAAAGAAAAAAAACACACACACATGAGCACTCAAACTTGATGTGAGGTTCTGCTCATATATGATTCATGAACATTACATTTATAGTGGTTAATATGGATAAACCTCCAGGAGCATGATATGTAAGGGATGTGCCAAAGTTTGCCGCAGATGTTCCTGCATCTCAAATTATGCTGCATTTTTGTGGGTTGTTTACTGTACAGCTCAGCATATGAAAGTATTTTACTCTATCTATAGTTTCTCACCAGTGTTGCTTTTCGATTGCTCACTGAAGGTTTTATGGCAAATTTCTCTGTAAAGCTGCTTAGTAACCGAATGGTTGCATTATACAATTATATTTGTATTGAAAATATTTCAGTTGTATACATCTAACATTAAAGTTGCATTGAGCAAGTCTGAGTTTTTGCAGAACTATGCCCCCTCTGGCGACAAGCGAAACTGCAACCAGAGGTGTGCGGGCTCATGGACCAAAGGAGAATCAGCCGCACAAATCTTTTGTTACAGTCATAATGTCTTTAGAGGTAATCGTTATAAATCTGCAAGTCATTTTATATATATACGAAAGAAAGGCATTTGAGTAAATTACACACTTATTTGTTTGTGAGGGGAAAACGGGGGTAGAAAACTTGGTTTTTTGTTTCCATCTATCTCCATGTTGAACTGTTTTATGTGCTTACTGTATCCACTTATGACTGTATTATTATGGAAACACGTTCATGAACAATACAAGTTATTACTTTGTATGGATCCCGTTTGAGTTCTAGAGCAGACCGGAGATCTCTCCATTTGTTGAAAGCTTCCCGATGTTGACTCGTCTTATTCCGGCGCCTGGCACTAGACAAAAGTTTTATTTTCTTTGTCTTACGTGGAGTTTGCGTTGGGGTTTGGAATGAACTACAAGCCGTTCTCTTTGAATCTATCTTCTACTTTTGTTGAAAGTTGACTAAAGTTTTGTCGTTCGAGTTGTCTTCGCTGATACGGAGAATGGCGGCGAATACACAACCCTGCCAGACATAGCCAGGCGAGCGTGAACGCGCATGACTTCATGCCCAGTCTCAAAGTCCGTCCCAAATCCCTCTTATTTATTTTACTGTACAGGATTATAGAGGCAATCGCAGTGATCAGAGAAGGGCTCATTCAGCCCATGAGGCAATTTTTTAAGCATGTATGGGTTAGAAAAAAATGTTGCGCAATGCACCTTTAAGAATGAGTAGAATACTAATTTTAATATGGCTCTGGTAAACGGCCCACATAAAAGCTGCAGAATATGCGCTGTGAGCTTTCTTTTTTTGAGATGTGGGAACATCAGCTGTGAATCTCAGTGCTGGCTCAGCAACATCATCTGTAGACCATCATAGAGTTGCAGAAGATAAGTTCAATTCAGCTCTTCTCCTATGTTCTGTAATGAAGAAAATGGTGCAATGCTGTACCATGGAGCTGTTTATGTAATGCGAACCTAAATTAGCGTACAAATCATGCACTGTGGTAAAAATGTTGAGGTCATAGTACTGTAGGCTACAAGGAATCCTGTGAAAAAGTCTTTTAATCAAGAATCTGCTTTTGTAATCCTTGTTTATGTAACCAGAAGTAACCTGCCCTTTTCTGCTCTCTGAAGGCTAATGGAGAAAAATTAAGAGGATAAAGTCTAACATAAATCCTATTATCATGGGCATATCAAATCAGCTTCCAGCATCCTTGGTGGTTAAAGGTCAGTTTAATGTTGAGAGTATAAAGTGAAACATTTAATACATGTCAAATATTGTGCTATGGAAATGTCAAACGATTGACATTAACATCCAATGATGCAAACTACTTGACTTTTTTCCTTAAAGGGGTGGTTGATTTTATGATTTCACTTTTTTAGCTGTAGTTGGTATGGAATGAATGAATGAATAGGGCATTTATATAGCGCTTTCATATATGCCTACACTCAAAGTGCTTTACAATCATATCAGAGAATCTCTCCTCAACCATAAGTGGTTATTAAATCTTAGGAAATCACAGGATCCGGCCAAATGATTGGATACAGAATGATGCACTTAAAATGTATCCAGAGCGTATTTACGGTGAAGAGGGAGACCGAACAGTTACTGTTGTGTTCTCGACCCAGATAGTGTTCACTAGACGAGCACGAAAACACCTCAGAAACACTGCCACTAGCACGTGTGACGTGTGTAGAATTTTGTTGAAAGCCCAGATAAAAGTAAAAAGCTACTATTTTGTTTATCCATGGCAGTTCGACTTCACACGCGCGCTCTGAGCCAGTGGACGCGCACTGTTGTGAATGCACAATGTTTCGACTTTAATCTCGAAACATTTCGACTTTAATCTCGAAATGCTAGATTTTTTTTTTTTTTTTTTTTTTTTTTTTACAGATTTTTTTTTTTTAAGTTTTTTTTTTTTTTTTTTCACAAATTTTTTTTTTTTTAGGTTGTGGTTCAGGGCTTCCGTAGTAGCCTGCTGGTAGATTGGCACCTGTTGAATTTCCTTTGAAACAAAACACACACACACACACACACACAGTGTGAAACTCGCTATTTGCCATTATGAATGCCTGTGTGTGTGGCAATGTGAGACAATGGAAAGCACACACGCGCAGCTTCTACGGAAGACTGTATTGTCGTACTCTCGTCTCTCGAAATGTTTCGACTTTAATCTCGAAATGCTCTTTTTTTTTTTTTTTTTTTTTTTTTTTTTTTTTTTCCAGATTTTTTTTTTTTTTTTTCCAGATTTTTTTTTTTTTTTAGGTTGCAGTTCAGGGCTTCCGTAGGATGTTTTCTTCACATACACACTCTGGGGACATCAGAGATTAATTGTAATTGAAAAGGACATTATACCACCTCTTTAGATATGGCTGTTTTGAATTGAAAATATGCATTTAGACCAGCTTCACAACAGCAAATCTGGAGACAGTATTGCACATGGCAGTGACTTTGTAGCTGTTTGTTGTCATGGTGACACAATTAGGATGATTAGGATGTAGGAGGCTATTTTAGATCACGTGGAAGCCCTTATGGGCAGCAGGGCACCAAATAGAAACACTCGAAGGACCCCTGATCAGCAAGGACAGTGAAGGAAATGAAGCTCATTTACTCATTTTTTAGAGAATTGATCATATCATATTAGAACTCACATTAGACGGCATTCATAATAACCCAATTTACTTGTTTTAATAGTTCAATACTTTTTTTGTTTAGTAAAACTGTCAACGTTAATGCATGCGATTAATTTAAAAATCTCTAACCCAAATACAATTCTGAAGCATGTGATATTGCGCCATTAACGTAATTTACGTCACGTATTTACAGTTAGATGGTCTTCGAAAGCGTCGGAAGCATCTACAATGATCAGAGATGGCAAAGAGAACTTGCGTTGCGTTTGCAGCGAATTATTCATTCCAGTGTGTTTCGCTTTAAAACACGAGCTCTATCATATTCTGTGATTGTTTCTGAAGAGCGCGAGCCCTCACGCATTGTGCTGTTTTAATTACAGACTGAATGAAACGATAAAACATCCCACCACTGTATGGCCAGATGATAGCAAACTACTTTTCTCTGCTGGATAAAGGGGGCTCCGGGGGGTCCGAAAACCAGTATCAGTCAGTATCTGGTGTGACTATCATTTGCCTCACGCAGTGCAACACATCTCCTTCGCATAGAGTTGATCAGGTTGTTGATTGTTGGTCCACTCCTCTTCAATGGCTGTGCGGAGCTGCTGGATATTGGCAGGAGCTGGAACACGCTGTCGTATACACCGATCCAGAGCATCCTAAACATGCTATATGGGTGACATGTCCAGTGAGTATGTTGGCCATGCAAGAACAGGAATTGTGTCCAGATCCTTGCAACATGGGGCTGTGCATCATCATGCTGCAACATGAGGTGATAATCGTGGATGAATGGCACAAAAATCGGTATCTCTGTGCTTTCAAAATACCATCAATAAAATGTTCCTGTGTTCATTGTCCATAACATACGCCTGCCTATACCATAACCCCACCGCCACCATGGGCCACTCGACCCGCAATGTTGACACCAGAAAACCGCTCACCCACACGACGCCGTACATGCTGTCTGCCATCTACCCTGCACAGTGAAAACCAGGATTCATCCGTGAAGAGAACACCTCTCCAAAGAGCCAGATGCCATCGAATGTGAGCATTTGCCCACTTCAAGTTACGATGACGAACTGCAGTCAGGTAGAGACTCCAATGAGGATGACGAGCATGCAGATGAGCTTCCCAGTTTTTGCAGAAACTCTTTGGTTATCCAAACCAATTGACCTATGGCTAGGCCACGCCCTCAAACATGATGAGCCAATCACAGTGCGCAGCTAACCGAATACACTCGGACATTCTCTGCTTCCACGTCCATTGAAATGTATCGCAGTTAGTCAGTTTTCATTCATTTTTCTTGTCATTTTAAGTTTAAAATTCCTAGGTTCCTGAGAGGCTGGGCGACAATGTGTATTTTTTTTTTTACCCTTTCCTAAGCCACATCTCAATCGAGATAAATGTCTGCTCTGGATTAAGTTATGCGGTAGACAACACCAACTAAACGTGGATAAATTAAGCAAGGATGTCTACGTCTGTTCTAAGTTAAGTCAACAACGTATTTGAACGTTACCTTTAAAATCTAATGTAACGTTAAGGCTAACGTTAGCCTAACATTAGAAAACCTTAACGTTAGCTTCTAGCTGCGTTGTACGTCATGTCATTTAGCTTCATTAACGTATCTGTAAATAACCGAGATAACAAATGTTAACAATGTTGTGCGGAATGATTCTGTAGTAATACTGTAGCACCAAACGGTGATGCGGTTTATCACTTTTACACTGTGACCTGTACATTTTTGCCTCGAGCTGAAGCTTTTCATTGACCTTCTCAACAATAAAATTTTTTATATAACCCTCCAATGCATAGCTAAGGCCCTTTAGGTGACTTCGAGATGATATATAATCTTTCTGTCTCCAAAAATCACCAATTGCCTCTTGTGAAATGAGCTGCCATAGCGCCAGTCCCCGAATGTTGACTGTTTGTCCGAGTGAGTGGAGGGGGCGTGGCTTAGCCATAGTTCAATTACACACTCCTTAAAACTTGCGAGAGCTGTGGCATTGTGCTGTGTGCCTAATCAGCATCTTGATATACCACACCTGTGAGGTGGATGGATTATCTCGGCAAAGGAGAAGTGCTCACTAACACCTATTTAGACAGATTTGTAAATATTTGAGAGAAATAGGCCTTTTGTGTGTACATAGTGTAAGACTGGACAAACTGGAAGAAAGGGCTACTCTCTGAGAAAATGAAGGAAATTAATATTTGAACTCTCTCTTGTAAAGTTCACACCGCCCATAAATCTGTATGTTTTAATGTCAATAATTATCATACAGTATTACCCATGTTTGGTGTCATTTGAAATGTCTCAGTGTGACTGATACAAAGGTCTCATTCCCAAAGAAGTAAAACAAAAGGTAATAAAGTTTTTAAGAGTTTAGAGATAACTTGCACACAAATGAGGGTGGATCTTCAAGGCAAATGGCATCCTGCTCGCAAAAGTTGTAACCTCTGAATGCAAATTTGCATTGTTAGCAGATGTTTCCATGTTAAAGAGGTTTCCGCCTATTTAATGAAATGCAACAAGAGGCTCAGGGCGATTCTGTAACCCAGACTAGCCTGTGATGTGAAGCGTATTGCATCATGTATTTCATAATGTCGAGGCTCGCATCTTTTCTCTTTATTCCAGAGCATTTGATGTTTTATATCTATTATCTTTGAACTGATTATGAAATTGCCATGATACATTTACCTGATATTAATAAATTGTAAACATTTGATTTTATTCTAACTGACCAAGACATTATTTTCAGTAAAGAGTTAAAGAATAGTCAAACATTCACTCATATTTAATGATGCCGAGATATCTTTAAAACCTTTTCATTGATAGTGTCAGATGAAATAACGAGTTAATACATGAAAAAACGTATTTCATTTAATCAAATTACTTTACCACGCGGAGAGACCTTTATCCGCTGATCGAATGCCTCCATTGGATTGATTGAGTCGGGCTTACAATAGAAAGTTCAGCTCATGAAAAATAGGGGGGGAAACAAAATATTGCATTTATAATTTTGTTTAATGTAAGTAACTGCATGGAAATAAGGGTTATTAATTGATACTCTACCCCAGGAATCATAATTTGTGTGAAAAGGATTACCGGTAAATTGTTTTACGGCCACTAGTGTTCATTTCAGCTGTAAACAGCAGTAAATTGTATTCCTAAATCACGTTTTTGGAGCTTTGCAAAAATGTAGATAGCCATTGAAATTACAAATAACACTTCATAGCACATAATGGCCGTGAGAGCTCATCATAATTCAGGATTATTTGAGATTTAGCCATGTGTAGTGACATCTGATAGCTTCATCTGTGCCAGCTGGACCTGCTAACGCACGATTCTAATTATACTGATTGTAATGATAGCAATTCATAGCCTCTTTTTACATTCTCATTACTATACATCTCTATTAAACCTGGCCATATTTGTTTGTTTTACAGAACTATACAGCGGTCATGCTGACACCTAGTGGCGTGAATGTAATATCACACAAAAGTTTTAAAGGGGTGGTAAAAATGCCCTTAAGATGTAAAATAAGTCTCTGATGTCCCCAGAGTGTGTATGTGAAGGTTTCACTCAAAATACCCCACATATATATTTTTAAAGCATGTTAAAATTGTCACTTTTTGAGGGTAACAAAAACGGACCACATTTGTGTCTGTCCCTTAAAATTCAAATAAACTGATGCTGCTCCCGGCACAGAGGGCGGAGCCTCAACAGCTCATGTCCTTTTACCTCACACAGACATACACTGAAAAATGTGTGAAAAAAGTTTCTGTGCATGCTCTTTGAGGTGGTGACCATAGACCTCCATTATATGACTAAACAGACAAGAACAGTTTGACCTAAAAATATCAAAATTTTAACGACTGCGGAAACAAAGACACCAACATCTTGGATGCCCTTGAGGTAAGCTAAAACATCTCAAAAATGTATTTCAAAGTGAACTATCCCTTTAATACTCCTGTCATTTAAAAACCTGAATATATTAGTAATTTTAAAAGTGTGATTTCTAGACTTGGAAAAGTAATGGAAATTTGTCAAATATTTAAGAAGTCTTACATTTCTAAAAAAATAAAATAAAAAAATACACACTTTATTGACAGTTGTTGTCAAGCTCTAAAATATTTTATTGGGTAGAAATTGCAATTTGTGAGTAACAAAATAATTAAATAAAACTCTCTGTAATCAATTATTCTAATACGTAAACCGTGATTCGTTTGTTGAAACTGCTTCTGTAATTTTCTTTGTTCTAACTTTTGTGGCATCTTCTATAACTCGTTGAGAATTTCACAAGTTTTTTTTTATTATTGTACCTCCATGCATCATTGATCTTCTGAAGTCGATCTTATTCAACAGCACTATTCCATCACGACTGAACGAACAAAACCTTGAGAGCCTAGAAAAGCAAGATGCGTTTAACAGCACTATCCAGCTCGCTGCTACAAAAGATGCTCTGGTGTATTAAAGACCGTGGGTGGATTTAATTATCAACGCTGTCACGCCTCTGCAGTGAGCTTTGACCTTGGGTAGTTTGTATCAGGCCTGTGTTCCTAGGATGTTCTCTGACCCGTCAGGCTGTGGAGACGACGATCTGTTGCTGTGGTGACATATCGAGTCAGGCCACATTTCCAGATGAGATTTCCCAGTTTGTACGGAGTTCAATAAAACCTTTAAACATCTCACATCTTATCTGTGCACACTCTGTTGCCATTGACCACAAGGTACAGATGATGTAGAAAAGGAGAGGATAAAGCGTTAAAGACCTGGCCATAGGGTGTACAATGACTTATTGTCTAATTCAGCTAAAGATTCACAGGTTTTTTATGAGATAGCACTCTAATGAACATGAAACCGCATCATAACAGAATGGGGTTTCATGCATTTTGATAAAATCCATAGAGGCATTGACTTGTGATTCATCTCTTGAATTATCATAATGCATCTCCATATGGCACTAGAGGGAACAGAAAGTGAAGATCACCATCCAATTTCCTGTGTAAACATTACCAGCTGTTTAGCTAATCAGAGATCCCAATCAGAAAAAAATAATAATTCTCGGACGGAAATAAACAGGGTCATTGATTACCAGGCAGGACCACCTTTCTTCTGTTCTGATACTCTATTGTCTGCTTGTCTCCAACTCAATTGTTTTTGTCTGCTTGTGCCATTATGCAGATTGTGTACGTACCATTAGTTTTTAGGTTTTGCCCACTGTCCTTCTGCCAGAGAAAGACATGCACGAAGAACAAACGGTTGTGTTGCCATAAATTGTGTTTAATGTAACAAATAAGAAGTTTGCCTTGGAGTTAAAAAGGTTGAGAAACACTGCAATTAGTGAACGTGACATTGATCATGTGACCTGTTTGGACATCATCATCAGGTTTGACAAACTTGTTTAGTTCAAGTGATGTTACCATTTAATCAAGATTTACTGTAGGTATAGATCTATCTTAAACACACTTGTCTGAACAGACTGGCGGTGTCTGTTTGTGTGTTCCCATGACAGACGAAGAGTGTAAAGATGCTTAAATGTACTTATTGCCACCTTGTGGCCAATTTTATTTCTTTCAAGACTAGATTTTTAGACAAGGTCTCCAATTGTACAAACCAACCTCATTGAATGGATAACATTTTAGGACTCCCCATGTAATAACCAGATTCAATGAAATGCCATTAAAAAAACTGTATGACTTCCTAACCACAGCCAATTAGAACAAATGTGATGTTTAATGTGCATCTCTAGATTAGATGAATTAGATTTCATCCACATGAATTAGAAAAAAAGTGATACACTGGAAGAGGTGGATGTCAAATTATGTATTGTGTTTGTCTGGGTCTCATGTTGGTGTAATTTTTTTTCTCAGAATGAATTACACTTTGTTCAAGGTCCCAAATACATATTTAATTTAAGTGAATGTATAAAATCTCTTCACTTACTGTACTTAGGGTCAGCCAAGGCCACTACAAAGTTCTTTAGTTTATTGGGGTTTTACTAGATTTTAAGCAAATACTCAACGTGACAGCCAGTTCCTCACAAAAAGTTATACCCTTTTAAAAGGTTTTTTTTATTGCAGTTTATAGTTCCACTAAGAATATTTAACAAATCCTTTACTGGCTAAATGTTTAAATTAATACAAAAAAATATATATATTCAGTCACTAAAAGCTTCTTTTTGGAAACGCAAAATGGTTCTATATGGCATCAATTGCAGTCCCCATTTCATAGCTTTAATAAAGTGTACTGCTTTTAGAAAAGGCTGGAACTAATTTATAGTATAGTTGTGCAACATGAGGGGTGGAGAAAAAAGGGGCAGAATTTAAAGCAGCTATAATAAAAACAGCTTGAAACCATTTGTGTTTTCTCTTTTATTCTGTGAAGTGACACACTGGACTGTGAAAAGGGATTAAGGAAAGGACTGAACATGTGCAAAGTTAAAAAGGATTTGTTGGTTTATCTTAAAATGTTAAGTAACCTGGTTGCCTTAATTATCAGGTCCTTAAATTAATACAAAGAAAGCACAAGCTTTCTTTGTATTAACTTGTTAAATCAACTCAATTAAGGAAACCAGGTTACATCAACTTAAACCAACAAATCACTTGTTGTAATCTAAAAGCCATTACAAAAATCCAAGTCAAAGTACACAGAAGGATTAAGACATGCTCTCTCCTTGAAACACTCATGAATCATTCAAAGCATCAGGGAACATGGGAAATAAGGGTAAACAAGGGTAAACTTTGAGTTCATGACCAAAACACTGTAGATTGGCCTTTCACATGTCCTCAGTGTGGAAACAATTATATACACACAATGAACAGTCTGGTTAAAACAATTAAAAGCACAGTGTAACAGGTACGGGATTTAAAAATATAAAAAAAAAAAAGTGAAATTTCAAATTGCCATTTATAATCTTTATTCTGTGAAGTGACTTTAGTGTTACAAACAGATCTGGGATGTGCTGGACCGTGAAAGTGACAAAAGGTGGTTGGAGGGAAAGGCCTGACCAGGTGCAAATATTAAAATGATTTGTTGGTTTAACTTAAATGTCAAGTAACCTGGTTGCCTTAATTGTCAGATCTTTCAAATTAATACAAAGAAAAAAGCTTTCTTTGTATTAATTTGTTTGTTAAATGAGCTACATTACGGGAACCAGGTTACATCAAGTTAAAATACAATTAAAAGCAATAGTGACACATGAGTGATGTGAATGTAAAAACTAAAAGTTCACTTAAAACAGATATTACCCCACTGTGGCAACCCAAAACTTCACTCTTGCAATCAGAGTGGGATAGCAATCAAATCCATATTGAAGTCAAACCCAACAAGTGTTCACATTATGATAAGAGTCATTGTTTCTGCATCTCTGATAGAGAGAGATCTGGAAACACACAAGAAAATTCACACTGGAGAGAAACCGAACACCACCCTATTCAAATCAATTAAGTCAAGATCATAAAATAAAAAAGGAGTCCAAGAGTAAGCAAGTGAGGGACACATTTTACCACCCAATACACTGCATTAAACGCTTGCATTAGCCTAGTGAAAGAGAGAGTAAAATAGTGTCCTTGTCAAAACCGTCATAACAGAAGCCGTGATGTCCTAGCCATGATGGTAACCAGTGTAGATAGCTCAGGTTGGTCCAGGGAAGGCTTGTGGTCCAATCTGGGGCTCATTTAAAGCACTTTAGCTTCAATAATGACCTGGATGTCTTTCATCCAGAAGAAGAGCAGCTCAAGCTTTGTGCCAGTGTCAGAGAGAAGTCCATCCCTCAAAAGAGTCAACTAAGTACAAACAAACATCAATTTAGAAAGCATACAATAGCTTGCCTTAGCCCACAAAATAAATTGTCATTGGAATTTTTCACTTGCATAAATTGCATGATCTCAGTGTAGACCACTGTGACTGAGATCACTTTATACAACAGTCAAGGAAACAAAATTACACATTTTCTACTTACGGTTTCTGCGCCGCCAATGAAATGAGTTCCAAACCAAGCCAAAGCAGGCTCAACCTGGGACGTCGTGTGTCTGAGTTGCACATCTTGGCATTTTGCTCCTGCATGAATAAGTGGAACTGGTGATAAAGATAAAATAAAAATGAACCTTTAAAACATAATGCCAAAAATAACAGGTGGTAAAGAAAACACAATTACAAACAACTTTTCCATAAGCTGATTTGTAACACTAACACAAAATGATACACTACACTAAAATAATGCAAATGCAATAAACATTTTAAGATGTAATAAAACCCTATGCATGCTTAAAATAACTAATGAAAGAAGTCAACTCTGGGAACAAACTTTATGAATTGAAATTTGAGAAACTAAAAGTTGCATGACAAACAACTAGTTTTCAATGAAGGCTAACATAAAGAAACTAGCCCATTAACCAACAGGTTTACCATAGGATTTATATTATTTTCCCTTTTTATAGTATTTTACCTATTTCTATGGCAAAGATAGAATTTCAAATTAAGCCAGTATCTTAATTGTGACTCAACTGTTTTTAGCAGTAGCATTTTGAGGGCTGAATCAAACTACACTTGAACTAAAAGTGTCAAACTAAATAAATATAAAATTCTTCATAAAGACGACAGTCTCTCAAGATATTAATCTTAGAAAATAACCTTTTGGGAAACTATTTTAGTAGAGTTTTCTCACCTGGTAGTTTTATGGTTGAAACGGGGTCGCTGTGTCCATTTCTGTTACTGTCTATGGGTTTAACGCTCAACTGCACAGATGCTGTCGATTCCAATTTGTGAAAATATGAATGTGCACAAATTTAGCATTGGCCTACATATGGGCTTTCTTAATGAGCCATTTCACAGATGAGACCAATTATGTTTCATCTGTTTCACCTAAACAGATATCAGTAGAGTTAGAGGACACATGGCACTTATCACTAGCTAATTAGATATGCAAATGAGTGAGGTTGCGCTCAAGCACTCTGCAAAAATCGTAGCAAAGTTTTGGTTTCAAGTAAAAAAAGGCTACAAGTAAAAAAACAATAGCAGCGGTTATATTCATTTTGAGATGGCAAACCTGAAACCTTAATTTAAATAATAAAACACACCACCACAAAAATTTAAAACACACAAGGGTGATAATTAATTTTAGGCTACTTTATTACTTTGTTTTGGGGTATTTTTAAATTACGGTACTTGAATGTGCTAATTGAGACATATACATTTACAAGTCAAAAATAACTTTTTACTCCTTAACGTTAACATTACAAACTAAAGTACAAAAATGGGTCATGTATTTCCCAACACTTGACTTTTTGACATATTTCTTAAAGGGATAGTTCACCCAAACATGAAAATCTTGAATGTTGGTAACCTAACCACTCAGCACCCATTGACTTCCATAGTAAGAAAAAAATACTATCAATGGGGACCAGCAACTGGTTGGTTACCAACATTCTTTAAAATATTTTCTTTTCTGTTCAACTGAAGAAAGAAACTTATACAGGTTTGGAACAACATGATGGCGGGTAAATTATGATTATTTTTATTTTTGGGGGAACTATCCCTTTAAATAGCCTATTAAATCCATTCACCCATTCAAAGTCCATGATGATTATTCATTCTTGTGAAGATATGCATCAACAAAAAGATATAAGTGACTTTGCATCAGTAACCACACCACAGACGAATATGTTTCAATCTGTCTTTGATTTTAACACCTGTTACGTCATAAACCCTTTAAGTCAGGTTTTTTTTTTCTGGCGGGTGGTTTGTGTATTAAAGTTTACGTTTTTATTTATCATCTTTAAAAATGCACTGTACGTAAACAACTTTGATTTTAATTAACCCTTTTTGTGTTTGTTTTTAGACAGGCAGATGTTTGTGTTTTTTTACACTTCTAAATAGAAATTTGATGATAAACACAACCCAGTCACAAAATATACATACAACCAAAAATGTGTTTAGGACTTTTCAGTATTAAAGACTTTTGGGGTTGTGTAACGTAAGGCCATTGTGCGTAAAACATGCGTTTGACGCATGTGGTTTGACGTTTCCAGTCGTTTCACGGTCTCGCGATGCTCTGCTCATGATTCTGATAGGCTGCTATTGGATTCGTCACTGGCCGTGTACCGAGTGAACTGAGCGCTGATTGGTTGGTTCAGTTGAAGCGAATGGATTCAGTCGACTCTTCTCGTGACTGGTGGTGAAATGGTGTGCCGGTTGGACTAGAATTAGGATAGGTTGCGTGTAATAATAATAATAATAATAATAATAATAATAGTAAAACAAGCTTCAAGCAAAAAGATTACAGGTAAAACCAGCGCACTGGTTTCCACTGAACCCCAGCAGAGAAGCGCCAGAGAAACTGAGTGAAGATGGGGGAAGAAACTGAGAGCTCAGTGAATAGAGAGAATCAGATCATAAAGGAAGAAAATACAGGCACATCGGAGGAGAGCGGTGTGAAATACTACACAGTCGAAGAGATTCAAGCCCATAACATGATCAAAGACACATGGCTGATCATCCACGATAAAGTTTACGATATCACAAGTTTCATGGAGGAGGTAAGACGGTTGGAGTTTCATCATGTCCTCCAGACCACAGCTCACACTGTGCAACCACACACCACTAAACCCTGCATGATTTTACTTGACTTTTCTCTATCACATATATATGTTTTACACGAGCTACTCTTACTAATTTACGCTGGAATGTCAGACTAGACTCAAAACATAAGCTGCTGCCAAGTGTCAAGATAACATCAAAGTTTGTGTTGGCCCGGTCAGTGTGTTAGCATACTAACGTTAGACTCAGTGCGGTAAACAACACTCTGAAGGAATAAACTAGCCAACACCGTTTATCATTTATTTTATTTTATTTTTTTAGCAAAATTCAAAGAAGGCTTTGAATGATTGGGTATTAGCCACATAGCTACCCGGCTTGCCCAGTCACGTTGAACTGTCACAGTGAAATGAACGATTCCAGCGTGTGCGGTTCACCTCTGACACATTTATTTTCCTTCAAATCCTTTGTCACGTTTTGGAGTTTTATACAACCTACATTTCTTTTCATTTTAGTATGACACACCACTACTGTGTTGCTTACAAGAAGCTTGTGAAAACGAGCAAGTCGGTAATAAAATCGTGTGAATTAGGGTCTATAACGATTATTTTGGTAATCAATCGATAATTTTGACGATTAATCTGATATTTTTTGGGGAAATAAAAATAGACCCAAGCTTAAAATACAAACACATTATCGAAAAAGCAAGTAATCATGGTTTTATAGAACAACAATATAAACAATCATCTTATGCATATACGTCTATAGGGCGTCAATGGCCTGGTGGTGTTACACGTACAGAAGATCAAATCCTTGTTTAAAATTGTCACCTGTCAAAATGGTCACCTCTTTATGAAAGAAATGCTACAGCCACTGTCATTTCTTGAACATGAAAAGTAATATTTAAAAGAAAGAAGAATTCATATTGCATTTACTGTTCTTGTCATTTATATCTAATCAGTTTACAGCCGATCAGATTCAATATCAGAAAGGTGTGTTCACACAATTTTTAGAGTCAGCATAAAAGCAGTCCATAGGGTTACTCCATTTGTTCAATAATACTAAACAAAAAAATGTGATGTTATATAATGCATCGATTATAAAATACTTCTAATTACAATAAAACTTTATGTAATGTTGTAATATGAACAACCATTCAGTATAGTAAGTTCACTGACTATGTTTACGACAACCTGTCGCTCACATGAGATCGACCAATAGCAAACCACAACCATCCAATCAATTCCCCATGGACACAATCAAGTCCCGTCCTACTTTTTGTTTTCTTGCTTGAGGAACTGCCACAATAGGGAAGCAAGAAAACGCCAAAGAGAAAGTTTATTATTTGGGTGTATTTTTAAGTCTTGTCAATTAAAATTTTCTTATTGAATTGAGTTCTGCGTTATCGAATTTTTTAGTAACTGCTGCAATTGAATCTGAAGTGTTTGATTGAGATGGTCCTCACTGCAGAACATGAAATCCAGGGGGAGCCTGGATTTCCCACCTTACCTAAGCCTACCCATCTCCACCCCCTGATCCCTAACCCCACCCCTAATCCTACCCATTTCCACACCTAAGATCTGGATCCAACTCCGCCCCCTTGAACCACCTAAAGTATTTTATTTCGGTGTTGTGGCAGAACCATTACCAGAAACTTCTGTTAAATATTTCAGTTCCTTTTTTAAGGCGGCATAAAATAGAAGTTGTGATAGTGTTTTTTCCCTATTGTGATGGATATCTGAGTAAAAGGGCTACTCGAACATGAAAAAATGTAGGGCGGGACTTGATTTTGTTCATGGGAAATTAATTTGGATGGTTGTGGTTTGCTATTGGTCAAACTCATGTGAGTGACAGGTAGCCACGCAGTCACGTGAGTGAACACGTCACCAGAGAAGAGGGAGGGAAAGTTACTTTGATTAAAGATTATGAAGCACAATTTAAAAAAAGTGTGTGTGGATGAATGATTTATAATAAATACGGCAATATTCCATTGAAAAACAATAATTGTCTATTTTGATTTCAGTAACTAAATTTGGTTGGTTCCTGGTTTTTAACCTTGCAGTTAACATGCATGTAATTATTATAAATTTTTTACAGAAGAAATTTGACGTCACTTGCTTGGATGGTTCACGTTCTCACCATTGTGTAACATCAAAATCAGATATTGTAAAATGAGATCAGAGGTTACATGTGTCTGTATTTATGGGATGTGCAGGATAGTTGATCAATGAAGAGTGGTTGTGTTCAGAGGATACAAACTTTTCTTTCATAGCATCCAGGAGGTGAAGAGGTTCTGCTGGAGCAAGCAGGTTCAGATGCGACAGAAAGCTTCGAGGATGTGGGTCATTCCACTGATGCCAGAGAGATGCTCCAGCAATATTACATCGGGGAACTCCATATGGTAGTGCTTGATTTTTATAATGCATTTCTATGGACAAAACACATCTGCAAAATGAGTATAGTAATACAATTAATCATTAAAATATTGCAAATTCATGAACTTTTATAATGCTTACTTTCCTGTTTTAGGATGATCGAAAGAAAGAATCAAAAAAGGTAAAAAACAATTCTAAGAACTCTTTGTGAACCATTGTGACCGATAGGCCTGTCGCGATAGTCAAGAAATCGATACACACAAAAAAAAATTGAGCTTGATGCGTAATTTCCATTTGCATGCTTGTTTGTTTTCCTCTTCTCTCTCTCTCTCTCTCTCTACCAAAGAGACTAGTGTGACAACTCTCGGTTCGAACTCGTTCATCAAAATGAACAAATCTTTTTCCGAGTCATTTGGTTCATTCAACGAACGAATTGACTTGTAAAAAGATTTGTTCATTTTGATGAATGTGTTCGAACAGGAGAGTCACGAACGTGCATCGCAGAGCAAGGCGACCATTTGAGCTTATAAAACTTAAACTTTGTTATTAATATTTTTTTTTAAATGAGCTAGCGTTTCGCTTGATAAGACCCTTATTCATCGTCTGAAATCGTTTAAAGCCCTTTGAACAGTTTGCAGTTTGTAGGCCTACTGAAAGTTTCTTTTGGACCTTGAACCGTTTGGTTCCCATTGAAGTCCATTATATGGAGAAAAATCCTGGAATGTTTTCATCAAAAACCTTAATTTCTTTTCGACTGAAGAAAGAAAGACATGGACATCTTGGATGACATGGGGGTGAGTAAATTATCAGCAAAAGTTTTCTCAAAAGTGAACTACTCCTTTAAGGGCTTTAAACAACACCAGGCGATGAATAAGGGTCTTATCTAGCGAAACGATCGATCATTTAATGAATAAATAAAAAAGTTTAAGTTTTATAAGCACAAATGCTCGCCTTGCTCTGTTCTGTGATGCGCGTTCGTGACTCTCCTGTTTGAACTCATTCATCAAAATGAAAAAATATTTTTCGAGTCATTTCGTTCATTCAACGAACAAAATGAACGAAATGAATCGAAAAAAGATTTATTCATTTTGATGTATTTATTTTTGTTTTTTTTGTTCATTTATTGTGGATATTTAAAATGTTTTCCATTTTCAGTGATAAATAGTCTTTAGGAAAAAAATTTTTTTCTTGCAATAATTTCTTGGATAATTTATCGTTCAGCAAAATTTGTTATCGTGACAGGCCTAGTGACCAATGCAAAAACATATCAAACACGTCTGTTGCGGTTTGTTAATGTTTCCTCGCTTTATCACTTTTCTGTTCTAGGATGTCTACATCACAACTTCCAAGGAGTCAGGGTAAGAAGTCCGATTCAGTTCTGCATGAACTACATTGCACGTGTGTGTTTTTTTTTTTCTTTAAACGTCTTTTTGTCTTTTGCTCAGGTCATTGACCAGCTGGGTAATTCCTGCCGTTGCTGCTGTGCTTGTGGGCATCATGTACCGTTACTACATGCTGGAACACAAATCGTCCTGAACTTTGTCGCCGCTGTATTTCTCTTGTCTGGAGGCCTTGACTTGTTTAAGGGAGTGATCTTATAAGATAACTCCTGCTCATCCTTTCTTCTTTAGTTTCTATTCATCTGACTGGAAATGGTCTATAGCCCATTGCCTCTTTTTGACTGGGTTTCTCTACCAGCGTTCAGAATCCACAATTCTGTCTGCAGGACTTTATCTGCTGCATTATATCTCTTATCATTGTCTCTTTAAATGTACTTTAAATTAATCTAGAGAGTAGTTGGGAAGGTCCAGTATGGTCCAGCTTTTGCTGATGAATCCTATTTTGGGGAGCATTTTGACAAATCACATGTCCACAGCTTTCACATAGCTGCTAGTTGGTGTTTGTCAATGTATTACCTGAAGATTTTGACCAAATGATTCAAGTGGAGTTGAAAGTTGCATCTCCAAGAGAAGAGCATGGAGTCACGGTACTAAAATGAAATTTCTATTTTAAATACAACATGGTTTAAAGGGATGGTTCGGGAAAAAAATGATCATTCACTCACCCTCATGATGATCCAAACCGCTATGACTTTATTTCTTCTGCAAAAACACAAAAGAAGATATTTTTGAAGAATGTTTGTATTTTATGGGGATAAATATTTCTGGGATGTGTGGAAGGTGAACTTTCATTTTTGGGTGAACTATCCCTTTAAGGAAAACTAGAAAATATTGTCATTGTTTCATATTGTCATAGGATTTTGATTGAATGTTGTCATTCAACATCAGACAATGTGCAAATGCTGAAATGTAAGAAATGTATGTTAGTCATACAGTGCTTTACCGGAATGTATGCTTTTTTTCTTACAATGAAGATTTCTAGTGTGGTACCTGTATCTGCAAATTTGAAATTGACATTACTCAGTCCATTTGTAATTATGCATTTGAGAGAGGTTTTTTTTTTTTTTTTTTTTTTTTTTTTTTTTACCATTTGTTTCAATGTTGGTGAAAGAGTTTGAACTGTTGTACAACTTGTAGAGTACCTGTTCATATAGTCATTGTTCTTATATATGGTTCTCTAACGAATCGTTCTTAGCATTGCTTGCATGTATTTTCTAGCTTGACTGTCTTTATTTGAAAGGTCAGGTCATGTAAAATCATTATATGCAAGTGCTTACTCTTCTACTGCCTTTACCGTTCAACTTCAAAACTAGAAGTAAACCAAAATGTCTACTTGTGTTTGCTTCTGTTGTGTACTTCTGTTATTAAATATTCCATTGTATGTTCTTCTCAAACAATATTGCTTTTAATGAAACATGAATGAGTCATTCTGTCTAGGCCAATTGTCCATGTTTTCTTGAGTGTCATATTTGGCCTTTTTATTTTTATGTTTTTAAATCATTCCTGCCTCAAGATCTGTGCAAATTACTTATTTTCCTGTCAGGCTGAGTCAATGTATTCAGCTTTGTCTAACAATTGATGTTCAGATGTTCATATTTGTGTGCATTTTATATGCATAGATGTCAATGACATTCTCACGTTTTTATTGGATCACATAATGTCATGATTTAATGCTAGAGATAAAAATTACACAACTTAGTCCTGAATTGAGTACAAATGTGTTAATCTCTGTCACTATCTGCTCTTTTAGTTCAACAGCAGAAGAATCACAGCTCAAGGCCTTTAGTTTTGCTGAGATTAATGTTATATATAATCCGTCTGATTAGGAATATTTGGGGTATGTCAGTGAATTGACGTACCGTTTCAGTGTGTTATAAAAAAATTCCACTACGTTCCAATAAATTGTTAAAAATTCAAATGTGTACGATGTAATTATTGTCAATATTGTATTTCAGACTAAATCAGGAACATGCATTTAAATTTTAAATGTAAAATGGGGAGGGACGAGGCGGGTATCTTCCACAAACAAAGTTGGTTAATAACAACAATAATGTAAAATCGTGGTTAACAATTACTTAGTTACTCAGGATATATGATGTATTTTGTATTATTTAAGCATTAAAAACTATATCAGTTTGACAGAACATCAGATCATTTTCACATAAAACTCATTCATTAAAGAAAAATATAAAAATTTAGTGTTCATCGGAGGGGTCCAAGTCCTCGGAAACATAAATGAACTATTTTACTGGATTTGAGTTGGTTGAAAAAAAAGAAAAGAGTAACAAATTACTCTAATTTTGTCATTTGACTGGGGGTCAATTTGACCATACAATTTGTAATTACAAATGAACACTGAGAGACCCATTTGCCAGTAACTGAACAATTTGTATATATCTGCACCATAGACATAACAAATATAAGGATGGTTCTGTGCCTTCACACATTTCAAAACTACTAACGTTACTACTAATAATAACGCTGGAAATTGTTATTCTAAAGAAGAAATCGCTTGGTAAAAAAGTGCTGGTGAGTCTGATTCATTGAGGGAGTCGGTTCTTTTGGACGGATTGTTTCAAATAATCGGTTAAAATTCCCTAATTCGCAGGCAATCACTCAGATTTTTTTCCAGTCGCTCAATTTTTCTATTGTTTTGGTTGTTTAAATCATGCTGTTATCGACAGGTTCTTTCGTTGCCATCAAGTTTGACAAGTTGAGTCGTTTAAAACGACACCGGTTCAAAAAATTCAAATCGTTCACGAATCATTTCACGAAAACCACAGACGTCACTTCCCTGTGAATGGATGCTGGGATAGTAATGGCGGCCTACTGCACACATTGTTGACGTTTACCGCTATGTTATTTCACTGAATGTTTTATTTTATTTTATCATTCAGTACATAATTTTTATTATACAGTGTACAGCAGTTTTGAGGAACCTATCGTTTCAAAGGTATACCCGCTTTTTTTCTGATAAATGAGTAGTGCCACAGTGCTGCTTTGCATTAACACATTTGAGATATTTATCATGTAACGATAGCTACATCAACGACCGCAGTTTAATCGGCTTCATTCTAATTAACGTAAGTTACATATCGATAATACAAGGGTAGCGCCGGTTTTATTATCAAAATTACCTTATATAACGTTATATGATCTATTCAATTAGTAACGTTTTCTAATCTTTTTCAGCAAACTTACCGTGGCAACCAAAATACTGTTATTACTACACTTATTGGTGATATCTTACCCACATCAAACATTAAACATTATATATTGAATCCTTAATTATGTTGCGAACTCCTTTAAAATTATAGGTGGTTAAAACAATCTTCCTATCGTTTATTGTTGTTGTCACAGTGGTGGCCATGGCTAATGCTAACAACTACGTTTGTATTTGACCAATAATAGCTGTAGTAACTGGTGTAAATGACAAAACCTACCCGTTGTATTGTTAAGGGTCATTTTATCTAGATATATATGTAACAAGATTTTATTTTTAAATGTAACAAGTTAACAGTTAAACATGTCCATTTTCCAGTTTTTACTTATTATTAGTTCCATGTACTCATATTAATCACATATTGTATCAGCATCTGTACTTGCAACTTGACTTCTAACACAAAGTCTGTGTATTGTTGGCCCTTATGAGTAACTTTTGGCAATGTCTTTTTAGATACACCAGAAATCCATCAGCTGAGTGCTGCGATTGACACCTCAGCAGAGATGGAAGAGATGGAAGATGATTCCTCCCTGCATCGAATAGAAGGCAGTGACCCCAGTCTGCAGGTCGGGGGGCTGATAGTGAAGAAGAAGATCGCTTCAACAGAACAACATGTGTTCAGAGCACCAGCTCCACGCACCTCACTCCTGGGCCTGGATCTGCTGGCCGCCCAGAAACGCAAGGAACGTGAGGGGAAGGAAGGGCTGGATGATCAACCCAAGAAATCCAAGGTGTCGTCCTACAAGGACTGGGAGGAGGGAAAAAGTGATTCAGGGTCTGATGATGAAACTGAAGAGGATGGCGAGAGCAAGAATGGGAAAAAAGAAAGGTGGGTTGTTCTTCAGGAAAAATAGGTAACACTTTATTTTACAGTGTCCTTGTTACACGTGACATCTACTTACTTTCTATAATAATAATAATAGTAAATTATGCATAAAATGCAACTAAACCTTAACCAAACCCTAATGCTAACATTATAGTAAGTTCATGTAGTACCGAACTTCATTTAGCAATCAATGTAATACTTACCAAAGACACCTTAAAATAAAATGTAATCAAAAATGATTTGTGCCACATAGACAGAGTCTGTAATCACAAAACATCTTAAGGCTAAAAGTAGCTCCTGACTTGCCAATTTAGGAGAAACTATTACAAATTAGGGATGCACTGATGTATAAGTTTTGTCCGATACCGATCATTCTTTATATTTGAAAGCCAATAACCGATATATTGTAATTTTGATATATTTTTTGAGAGCCTGATTACAAAAAAAAGACTCACCGTTAAAAAACATGTCCTAAGCACAACATTACAATTTTATATAGCCTTTGACAGACATACGTTCCACATTATGCACTTAACCGTATTTTCCTTTTTGAAGTGATTTCAATCATATTTCAAGTGATTCAAAACCATCATGGTGAACAGTGCACATCTGAAGTGTCTCAGCCAAACGCAATAATCCATTATTTATCGGCTTTAATATGTATCGGACAAATTTTCTTATCACGCCGATACAGTAAGATTAAAATGTAACATTTAGCAGCTGATATCGATATGGTGGCCGATATATCATGGATCCCTATTAAAAATAATGGCCTTTTCATTCCTCATTTTAGAACTCCTAAATTTCTGCTATAAGAGTATTTCACAAAGCAATCTTACAAACCTTACAATCCTTTTTTAATTGAAATGCAGATATGCTTATGTACAGCTGGCTGAGCTGTACATGAGCGGTCTGTAGTCTGTTTTTTTTTTATAAAAGATGTTTATTGAGTTTGAACTGGTTTGGAGCAGCTTTTTATTTTTGTAACCCAGACATAATCATACTGTGTGGGTGAAAAGACTTTGTGATGCTGTCATTGTCATTTAGGAATAAGATCACATAGGTGTTTGAATCGAGATTGTGACCTAGATCGAGATACTTTTGAATATTATATTATTGGATATTATTTTTGTAATCTTTTTTTTGGGATCTAGAACATTCCTAATACTTATCTTAAAGGGATAGTTCACTTTGAAATTATTTTTTGCCGTATTTTAGCTTACCTCAAGGGCATCCAAGATGTATTTGTCTTCGTTTCCGCAGTAGTTTCAATTTTGATATTTTTAGGTCAAACCGTTCTCGTCTGTCAGTCATATAATGGAGGTCTATGGTCACCACCTCAGAGCATGCACAGAGAAGTCCAAATTAAACATGTCATAATGACTCGTCGTAAATGTAAGTACTTATTGATGGTCTAAGACACGAAGCGAGTGGTTTTTGTGAGAAAACTAACAGTATTTATATTGTTTTTAACTCAAAGCTCCCATGCCCTCAGATCACTTGGACGTAGCTGTGGTTAAAAGAGGTAAAAACGATATAAATACTGTTCATATTTTCACACAAACTGCTCGTTTCGTGTCTTAGGCCATCAATGTGTCCTTACATTTACGAGTCATTAAATCATGTTTAATTTGGACTTCTCTGTGCATGCTCTTTGAGGTGGTGACCATAGACCTGCATTATATGACTGACAGACAAGAACGGTTTAACCTAAAAATATCAAAATTGAAACTACTGCGGAAACAAAGACACAGACATCTTGGATGCACTTGAGGTAAGCTAAAACACACCAAAAATTAATTTCAAATGGATCTATTCATTTAAATATTAAGGACACGAGCAAATGAATAAATGTTTTTTTTTTTGTTCCTCTACAGGAAGTACCGTGTCACTGGCTCAGAAACGCCATCAAACCCAGGAGGGGTTAGTGAGGAGTTCAAGCTGAAAAATCAACAGAGGGAAAAAGACAGACGTGAACATGGGGTTTATGCATCCTCCAAAGAAGACAAGACCAGAGACAAAGACAGATCCAGAGACAAGGACAGAGACTACGACCGCTACCGTGACAGAGACAGAAGAAAAGACAGAGGTAAGTCAGGTGGTCTCTCCGCCTGTGTGATCTCAGCACAAAACTTCAGGCTCTGATCATGGTTTCATGGCCTTTGTGCAGATGTACGGGACGGCTGCCACAACCGTGGATCCAGCAGCAGTCGCTCGGAGCGCGGTGAAGGCAGTGTGAGGAGTGAACGCTCTCAGAGGGACGGCTCGTCCGAACGAATGAGTCGTGGCACTCGACGTGATGAGCCAGATTCACCCCGTAACAGAACCAAAGGTCGATCACGCTCTCAGATTTGCTCAGAACACTCCAGCCTGATCAGTTTGAACAATACTGCATACCTTATACCTAACACCTTTTTTATTACATTTCAAATCACTATCACAGTTTTATCCGAAAAATCGCAATTGTAGTTTTTTTTTTCACCCTAAATCATAGCTATAAATAAAAAAAATAAAAAAAAATAAAAATCGTATTGGTTGAATGCTGTTTCAGGACCAACAAGTGTTAAGTGTGTTTCATATGTCCACGCAGGCTTGGTCACTCCGTCACGCTCCAGCTGGGATGAAGATGACAGTGGATATTCCAGCTCACGTCACTCACACTGGGAAAGCCCGTCTCCTGCCCCCTCGCACCGGGAGACTGACCGCTCCGAGCGCAGCCATCGTTCAGTCCGGGACAGCGAGAGGAGAGACAGGTGTAACTCACTTCCTCAAAGCCTCAGTGATCAATGTGTGGTTGAAGGTTATTTGTGTTGGTCAGAAGGAATATTAATAGATGTTTCCTTGTCTTTTTTGTTGTTCAGGTCAAGTAAACCTCAATATTCGGCAGATACTCCTCTACCAACCCCGTCATATAAGTACAACGAGTGGGCCAATGACAGGAAGCATCTTGGCTCCACACCACGCCTGTCCAGAGGAAAAGGTAAAGACACACCTTACTTGTTCTTTATGTGGAGAATGTGGTCAAATTTGTGACTTTTTTTTTGTGTACAACTTTTAACCCTAATAAAACGTATTTTGGACAAATGTGGACAAAATGGTTTTGATTTATTTTAAAAAAATACTTCCCTTGATCTGAGCGGTACAAGACTTGGCTACTTTTCCTAAGTTTGCCTCTTGAACACACACATTTTTTTTTGACTCAATTCTACAATGTTAAGTGGGTGAAAAAAAAACTCCTTAATCTTGTATTTGGGTCAAAAATGGGCACCCATAGATATGAATGGGAAAAACTGTAATTTAGAGCATTCTAAAAAAAAGCCAAAATAGGTGACGGCAAAGTCACTTCATCTTTAGGTTTTAGCTCTAAGAACTTATTGGAATGATATTTTAATGTAGTTAAAATAAATAAATAAATAAAACATAAAAATAAGCATAATTTACATAGAAAATATGGTACTTTTTGAAGTAAATAAATTCAAAAATACTCCCAAAATAAAAAAAACACCATAAATGGATGGACAAAACTTTATCGAAGACAGTGATATAACACTTATAATAAATAAAAATTAGGATCACTCCTGAGTCCACTGTGCCCATATTTGTCCACAATTACAGGATTAAGGGCTATAAAGGGAATACAGTTTGAGGGCTACCTCAAATTTGAACATTTTAAACTTTGTTTAATGTACATTATATATTCATATTTTTATCATATATTTTATAATCTTTTTTTTAATTATTTTTACCCAGAGTATTACTAATATCTCCCATATTATCAAGAACACATATTAAGCAAACTTTTGTGGACAGTAGGATTTTTTTTTTGAAAGAAATTGATAAATTTATTCTGCAAGGATGCATTTAATTGATCAGATATTATAGTAATTTACACATTTCCATTCCATGTTACAAAATATTTGCATTTGAAATAAATGCTGTTCTTTTGAACCTTGTCATCAAGGAAAAAATACTTTTCACACAAACGGCACATTTTCAACTAATGTTGATAATAATAAATGTTTCTTGAGCATCAAATCAGCATATCAGAACGATTTCTGAAGGGTCATGTGACACTGTAGACTGGAGTAATGATGCTGAAAATTAAGCTTTGATCACAGGAATACATTACATATTAAAACTGGAAACAGTTTTAATTTAATTGTAATAATTTTTCACAATATTTACAATTCTGTTTCACAAAACTGTTTTAAGTATATTTTAATCCAATAAATGCAGCGTGGGTGCACAGACTCCTCTTTCAAAAACCCGACCCCAAACCTTTGAACAGTAGTGCATGTACAGCGTCTATAGTGTTGTATTTATATGGTTTTTTGATTTGTAGGAGAGAAAAGAGAGGATAGAGAGGACGGCATCCTGTTTAATGATGAAGATGAGAAGGAACAGTGGGAGGAAGATCAGAGGGTGAGTGCTCTTTAAAGTCAGCTTGAAATCAGAATTTACCCCTTTTACATACTTCAGATTCTTAATACAGTTGCGTCCTAGTCTCAGCCAATTCCTAGTCTTAATGTGTGTCACTCATTGACGCATGTTATTTCAATGTTCTCAAAGTGTAATAGCCAGATCCATCTTGAATTGATTTTCCATTTCCACTGATGTCATGTGCAAGCCATATGGCTTATTGTAAAATAATAAGCAGTAGCCAAATATCTATTAAGCCATTGTTTTAGCAAAGTCACATTCAAAACTCTGTCTCCATTCTGGTTAATAATGATAATTCAAACAACTCATGATCAAGGCAGTTTCAGTTTTCTTATTAAATATTCAGTTACATTTTAATCATATTAATCATGTAAACATGTATTTACTATATGGTTAGGTGCTTTTAATTATACATAATTTGCTGTAATTACTATAGAAAGTACTTGTAACTTGTATAATAAGGCCACTTTAGAATATATATATATATATATATATATATATATATATATACAGTATATATATAGTGCTTTTAATTACACTATACATCAAATATCTTAATTGTTATATCATAAAAAAAGTCAAATATATTATTGCCCAGCGATATATTAAAAGTTATATATATATAGAATGTACTACTTTATCTGTAAACATACAGTATAGTAACAGAAAGTAATATATGTTAAATAAAGCCCTGCCTATGTCATCACAATTTGTAAACTATCACACATTACATTACTATATATGTATATATAGTTTACAAATACCTATAGCTCTTTATATTAGTTGTGTGTATATATGTGTGTGTGTACACACACACATATATATATATTTATTTATTTATTTATTTATGTATGTGTGTTCAACTCTATCTGCATACATAAAGCATACTCATACTCATGCAGGGCGAAATATACAATATGCAAAATATAGCATATCTCATCTGCTTGATTACTTGTAATATATATTATCACTATATGATAAATGTGACAATAAGGTATGAAAATATGAAGATATTCTAAACGTTAATATGGATATTTTCTGTAAAGCTGCTTTGAAGGATAAATTTGGCTTGACTTGACCTAAAACAAAGTGTTATCAATATCCTGTTTCATTTAGTAATCCATCTTAACATAGAAAGTAAAATGGGCTTCGGGTTTTATTACATGTTCAAGTTGGTATTTTGTCAAGTACTAACTGTCATGTCAAAACAGCAAGCAGATCGAGACTGGTACATGATGGATGAGGGTTACGATGAGTTTCACAACCCATTGACGTCCACCTCAGAAGAATATGTGAAGAAGAGGGAGCAGATCCTACAGAAGCAGACCCAGAAACGCATCTCAGCGCAGAAGCGGCAAATCAATGAGGTACTGGAACTGTGAACACACACTGAGGGTCAAACGTTTGGAAGAATTAAGATGTCTTTGAAAGAAGTGTCATGATTACCAAGGTTGCATTTATTTGATGAAAAATACAGTAAAAACAGTAATACTGTGAAATGGTTTTACAATTTAAAATATTTAATAAAATAACTTTTATTCATCAAGGATGCATTAAATTGATTCAAGTGACAGTTTCTAATGTTACTCATTTTTTATTTCAAATACATGATACATTTGAACTTTATATTCAACAAAGAATCCTGAAAAAACATGTATTGCGGTTTCCGCAAAAATATTAAGCAGCAAAAATTTCAACATTGATAAAGCTTAGAATCATTATTAATAGAGTGCCAAAAGTAATAACTGAGCAGCAAATCCTCAGATTAGAATGATTTCTGAAGGATCATGTGACACTGAAGAGTGGAGTTTGTGTGACAGTAATAAATTATGCTAAAATTTTAAGAAAACAGTTATTTTAAAAATTCAATAATATTTCACAATATTGCTGTTTTTACTGTATTTTTGACCAAATAAATTCAGCCCTGAACATGGTCAGCTTTTGTTATTTTCTTTTTGTTCTTAAAAAGCAGCAAATTACAAAGTTCACTTTAAAAAAAAACTTTTGCTGATAATTTACTCACCACCATGTCATCCAAGATGTGCACGTCTTTCTTTCTTCAGTCGAAAAGAAATTAAGGTTTTTTATGAAAACATTCCAGGATTTTTCTCCATATAATGCACTTCAATGGGAACCAAAGTTTAAGTTAAATAAGCACAAATGCTCACCTTGCTCTGTTTTGTGATGTGCTTTCGTGACTTTTCTGTTTGAGCTGGTTCATCAAAATCAACAAATCTTTTTTTTTGGTTCTTCTTGAATGAACCAAATGACTCGAAAAAAGATTCGTTCATTTTGATGAATGATTTCGAACAGAAGAGTCACAAACAGAACAGAGCAAGGCGAGCATTTATGCTTATAAATCTTAAACTTTGTTATTTATTTTTGAAATGAGCGATCTTTTCGCTGGATAAGACCCTTAATCATCGTCTGGTGTCGTTTAAAGCCCTTTGAAGCTGCACTGAAACTCTCATTTGGACCTTGAACCGTTTGGTTCCCAATGAAGTCCATTATATGGAGAAAATCCTGGAATGTTCTCATCCAAAACCTTAATTTCTTTTCGACTGAAGTAAAACAGACATGGACATCTTGGATGATATGTTGGTGAGTAAATGATCAGCAAAAGTTTTTTTAAAAGTGAACTACTCCTTTAAGACCGAATGCACATCCGGTGTTCACCCCACTGTTTGCTGACGTGTGTGTTTCACTTCAGGATAACGAACGCTGGGAAACCAACCGCATGCTCACCAGTGGAGTGGTTCAGCGCTTGGAGGTGGACGAGGACTTTGAGGAGGACAATGCGACCAGAGTCCACCTACTTGTCCATAACCTCGTGCCACCCTTCCTGGATGGTAGGATTGTCTTCACTAAGCAGGTACAGACGTCTCTATGCATGGATGTGCTTTATTGGTGAGTCACGAATCTTGTGAGTCTTTAATTGATGATTGTACGTTTATCTTTGCGATTGCAGCCAGAGCCGGTCATTCCAGTGAAAGACGCAACCTCAGACATGGCCATCATCTCCCGCAAAGGAAGTCAGCTGGTCAGACGACACCGAGAGCAGAAAGAGAGAAAGAAGGTGCATGTCTGGTTTTTATTGTTTCATTTTGACTTCACTCTCACTTCCAGGACAGTAGTGTTGATGTAATTGTTGTCGTGTTTGGTTCTTCCACTTGACAGGCACAACACAAACACTGGGAGCTCGCTGGCACCAAACTGGGTGACATCATGGGCATCAAGAAATCAGAGGAGGGGGAAAAAGATGGAAAAGCTGTTGGAGAAGATGGAAATGTGGATTACAGGTATTGTGTCTCACAATTTGTGTATGTATATATAAATATATATATATTAGAGCTGTCAGTTAAACACGTTATTAACGGCGTAATTTTTTTTTTTGTGCGATTAACAATCTTTTTGTCCTAGCAAAGTTTTTTTCACATGCTTTTGCAACAGGATGCAGTGCCATTGACAATTCCATTGACAAGACCAAAGTGATCTGTGTGTTTTGTCGTTGTGAACTGAGCTATCATCATCACCACAGCACGTCCAGTCTGAAATACCACTTGATGATGGCCAAGCACACACATACACAGCTGATGCAGAATTTTTGCAGTCTGTAGATTGTTTCAGGGCCTCTTCATCTTTCTTCTCTTCCATCTTTCAGAGCGGAGCAGAAGTTTGCTGATCACATGAAGGAGAGAAATGAAGCGAGCAGTGATTTTTCTAAGAAGAAGACTCTATTAGAGCAGAGACAATATCTGCCCATCTTTGCTGTTCGCCAGGAGCTGCTCAACATCATCAGGTCCGGGTGACACTCAGATCATTTCTCTTACATCAGCTAATACTAAATGTGTCTGCCCACCTGGTATGCTGATGTTTTCTTTGTGTTGTGGATCTTCTCTGGCAGGGATAACAACATTGTGATTGTGGTGGGGGAAACGGGCAGTGGTAAGACGACTCAGCTGACGCAGTATCTTCATGAGGACGGTTACACCGGCTATGGCATGGTGGGCTGCACACAGCCTCGCAGAGTGGCAGCCATGAGCGTGGCCAAGAGAGTCAGCGAAGAAATGAACAGTAACCTGGGAGAAGAGGTTGGTGCCCCACATCTTGTGTGAGACAGAAGATATTTGATTTTAAGGGACATACTGCCACCTGGTGGATTTAAGGTGACTTGTATGTTAAGTATTTTGCCCTAAAAAGAGGGTGATACAATGGAATAATGATAACCAGGGTTATTGTCGTTAACAAAAACTAAACTAAAACCATTAAAAAAAAGCGTTACTTGAAATTAAAATTATATGCAGAATGGTCTGCACTCTAAGAATACTTTATTAGTTACAAACAGGGGATAAAGAATTTTACAAATGTTTGGCTTTTTGCCTTCGTCAGTAGTTACTTGAATAAAAAAAAACTGAAATAAAATATGAAAAACCTTTAAATAAGGTAACATTCATTTATGTTTAAGTACTAAAATAACTGACATAAAAATGAAAAACTATATTTGTAATGTGTATATATATCTAGATAGATATATATATATGAAGAGTTCAGATGCAAAAGCCTCTAAATGCCATTTGAAATTTTCTTCTTTAATGATGATTTTTATCAAACTTGTATATTTAAGTTCAGTAATTTCACTTAAATAACAATTAATAGGTAATTATCATTGCCATTTAAGTGAAATTACTGAACTTAAATATACAAGTTTGATAAAAATCATCATTAAAGAAGAAAATTTCAAATGGCATTTAGAGGCTTTTGCATCTGAACTCTTCATATATATTACTATTACTATAGGTGTAACAATATATTGTGCCACAATATATCGCTATACAAAAATGCAACAATATGTATCATGGATAGTTCCCCCAAAATAAAAATTACTGTGTGAGAAAAAATTCAAGTTTTCAGAGTTTTAGTGTCAGTACTACATTAAACTACTATATACAATGTATATAATGTATAATAATGCAATGGGGGAATATTTTTGGGTCCAAATGTCTTATGTTACCTGACATTTATTTTCAATATATCTAGTCATTGACATAGTGCAAGCATATTCGTCTTAAATTATTCTGGATTTTCAGCTTCAGAATCATGAATATTTTTATTCTGGTGTCACCATTGTCCTTGGTTTACAAGCACCAAGTCCTACTAGCTTATTCATTTAAACCCACAATGTGATATCAAATTTAGCATTTTAACCAACAGTACATTTTTTGTAAACCTTTTACTATATGTCTTGGATTACCACAATAATATTTAATCGTGACACAAGGGTATCATTTTATATATATATGTATGTATATGTATATATGCATGTATAAAAATCACATCCAAATCGCAAAAATCACAATCGCATCCAAAATAAAAGTTTGTGTGTACATATTATATGTGGGTGCACTGTGTATAATTATTTTAAATACACACACATGCTTGTATATATTTAAGAAATATTTTCATATATATATATATATACTGTATCTAGATTTATATATAATTTATATTATGTATAAATATAAATATTTTATATATAAATATTTTTTTTTCTTAAATATACAAGCATGTATATTTAAATAAATAACAAAATAATTATACACAGTGCACCCACATATATTATTATTACTTTATTACTAATCGATTAATCGTGATTAATCATTTGACAGCCCTAATATATATATATATATATATATATATATATATGTGTGTATATATACACACACACACACATTATCTATGTATTCTTTACAATTATATAATTGTATTTTTACCATGACTAAGGGATTTTTTTGCTTTAATGTATATACCAGGTTGGTTATGCCATCCGTTTTGAAGACTGTACATCAGAGAAGACCGTAATAAAATACATGACGGACGGGATTCTTCTGAGGGAATCTCTGCGGGAGTCAGACTTGGACCACTACAGCGCTGTCATCATGGACGAGGCCCATGAGCGCTCCCTCAACACTGACGTGCTCTTCGGACTGCTCCGAGAGGTGAGCCGGGTCTCCACACACTTACACATGAACCGAGGACGATTGTATTGCATACTATTAATTGCACCCTAGTGAATATAATTGGTTTTCGTACACTAATTTGATTTAAAGAATACTGTTGAGTTTAGAGGTTGATACTAATGAGGCACTCTCTCTTCTTCCTCTATTTTGGATTATTTAGGTGGTGTCTAGACGCTCAGACTTGAAGCTCATTGTCACATCTGCCACCATGGACTCTGACAAATTTGCGGCATTCTTCGGCAATGTTCCTATTTTCCACATTCCCGGCAGAACGTTCCCAGTGGATATCTTGTTCAGCAAGGTGAGGTGTTAATAGCGTCTTTAGTTAAAGCTGGTTGGTGTTCTGTAGACTGACGCTGAGTGCTGGTGTGATTCAGACTCCTCAAGAGGACTATGTGGAGGCGTCCGTGAAACAGGCCTTACAGATTCATCTCAGCGGGATGGGGGGTGACATCCTCATCTTCATGCCGGGTCAGGAGGACATTGAGGTGAGGAGATTTTAGTTGTGCAGAAGATGTTATGAATGGGATCACAATTTATAAATTATTGATATTATATAAACGCTAACATTAAAAAAAAAATTTTTTAAAGCGACACTGTGTGATTTTTTTTTTACCCCCATCTAGTGGTGAAAAGGTATATGACCATCCAGTGAATATTAGTTTCTGTTCCTCTCAATTCCGATTTCGTTTTAACTCCTACGGTGGCCAATGTAATCCAAGATTAACATGGGTTCCAGTTCGACCTCGTCCATGAGTGTTAACTCAAACGTAAACGCGAAAGGCGAAGCTTGAATTAATGGCTATGTCCCTCTTTGGCTAATGTACTTTCAAGATGGAGGGGCAACATGGCAACCGACATTAGAACCCCTTCCCTGTATGTATTTTCAATGGCATATTATACACTCACGAGAATACTTTATTACTTGAACGAAGTAAATATACATTAATGAGCACACATATTTTTGAAAGAACTAAGTGTTTTTAGCTAAGAATAAACTAAAAGAGTTACACAGTGTAGCTTTAAAGAAGTCTCGGCTCACCAAGGCTGCTTTTATTGGATATATTATATAAGATTTCAAAATAACTCTTTTTCTATTTGAATATATTTTAAAATGCATAATTTTATCGCCTGATCCTTCAGAAATTCTAAAATGCTGATGCTGATTTTTTTGTTATCAATGTGAATACGTCCCATCAGTAAAGGCAATGAAAACTAGCGGGGTGGCAGAGCAGACAGAATGGGCCCAGGACAGTGTGACAGGTTTAATGCATCCTTAATAAAAAAAGTATTCATTTCTTTTAATATATTACTTGCCCTGAACTTTTGAACGGTAGTGTATCACGGTTTCGACAAAAATATGAAAATTGATAATACACTGATAATATTATTTCTTAAGCATCAAATCAGCATATTATAATGATTTCTGAAGGATCATATGACACTGCCGACTGGAGTAGTGATGCTGAAAATTCAGCTATGACGTCATAGGAATAAATTAAGTTTTAAAATATATTCAAATAGAAAAGTTATTTTATAATATTTCACTATATTACTGCAGCCAGTGAGTATTATAGATTTGAAAGTTAAAAAGACTAAAAAAAGACAAAAATACATAAATGTTATTCACCCACACACGCATATACAGTCAAACCAGCTATAATTTTTCATAGCGTTTTATTAGTGGGTGCATGACACTGTAGTTCATTTATGTAAGATAGGATGGCAAAATAAAGTAAACTGACATATTATACCCAAAATATTCCTCATACAGTAGACTACCAGGAAAATGTATAAATATTTGGGACCAAAAATTATTCAGACACTTTGACCTGACCATGTTTTGCTGAAGTGTTTTTTTCTATAATTTTCAGTGCAACCTTTTTACACCACAGACTGAACACAATTAAGCATTTCTTGGTGATTGGTTGACTTTTTTTTTTTTTTTAATTTCGAATTTAAATGAGGTATTATTGCAATTATTCCAATTATTTCTTGGAATATACGAAGTATGAGGTTAGTTCGAAATATAGCGTTTGGTAAGTTTGTGCTGTCTAATGATGCATCGTATAACACAGATGATGTGTGTGTTCCTGCAGGTGACATCAGATCAGATTGTGGAGCGATTGGAGGATCTAGAGAACGCTCCGGCTCTGGCAGTGCTGCCCATCTACTCCCAGCTGCCCTCAGACCTGCAGGCCAAGATCTTCCAGAAGGTAAACATCTGTCTCTGTTAACACTGGGAGATCCTGATCATGAGACGTTTGTGAACTAAACCTGTGTGTTTACCCGTCAGGCTCCTGATGGAGTGAGGAAGTGTATTGTCGCTACAAACATCGCTGAGACGTCTCTGACAGTGGACGGCATCATGTTTGTGGTGGATTCTGGTTACTGCAAACTGAAGGTAAATGAAACTGCTATGAATGACCAGTCTTTAATAGAGGAATTGCATATCTGATGCTAACAGAAGTATTACTTTGTGTTGTTTAGGTGTTCAACCCTCGCATCGGCATGGATGCGCTGCAGGTGTACCCCATCAGTCAAGCCAATGCAAACCAGCGGGCTGGCAGAGCCGGCAGAACAGGCCCAGGACAGTGTTACAGGTAAGATCAGGCAGTTCCTCCCTCAAAAAATCAAAAAAGACCAAAAACATCATATATATATATATATATATATATATATATATACAGTGTGTATCGACTGCAGGAGGGGGATGGGTTATGTTAAAATGATTTAACATAGTTTATTTTTTGTTCACACCTCTGAGGATTTGATACAAAGGCTCCTGTGAGCTTTTTGACTCTGACCTTTTTCAAATCTGCACAGCCGCAAAGATCTGATGACACACTGTCTCGCTGTTTCACTGTCACACAAGGGATTGTTTTGCCTCCCTGTGAGTGTTTCTAGTTGCTTGTGAAAGTGTGTGGCACATGTCGGATTAGTTGCATGCGTCCTTTACCAAACATCTGTGCATCAAGAATCAATTCTGTTCAGCCAGACGTTTTGTAATGTGGCCAAGAGCCATGTGTGTGTGTGATGAATGCATTACTCAAATGCTCTGGCTGTGATTGCGGCTCAAGAGCCAGAAGGACAGATATACATAAATGCATACGCTGTACTACAGAGCTTCCCAGAGTTCCTTCATGCCATCTTCTGAGGGATTACCGATTTGTTGAATAGCTGCAGAAATCCTCTGTTTTCTCAGATCTGTCTCTATGGAGCAGCAAGGAGAGCTGTGATATTTTAAGATCCTCAGAGGTAGCTTGGAAATGGCTCATTGTTAAGAGCTTCCCTCTAGCTCTTCTAAAGGTTGGAGGTAGAAAACTTTTTCATTGATGTGATGCATGCATATGTCATGTATATGTCTTTATTTGGACCTTTGAATGTTTACACAGATTTTTTTCTCTTTATTTTAATCCATGACTTGTAAAATGAAGCATTTAATTCATCAAACTGGTTCAGTGAAGCAAATCACTGCCAGTCAAATCATATTTTAATATGTGAATATCTCAGGGGTTTGTGGGTTTTTGGACCAATGAGATTTCACTGTGGGCGGAGCTACTTAGATCAACGCAACAGCAGTAAAATTGTCTTGCATTGTGTCACTGTGATTGGAACTGGTAATGACAAGCTCAAATGACGCCTACTGTATGTCTGTTTTTATGGTGAAATATACATACTTTTGAGTGTGTAGCAGAAGAGTAGGCAAGCTTTGACATAATTGCGTTTTTAACAGACCCCAAAGAAGATTTTTAGCTGAAACCGCGGTCCTTGGTGATTCATATAATGCAAGTCAATTGCTACCGTCACTTTAAGAGTCAAAAAAACATATACAGGCAAGACAAAATCAATACCCGTGGCTCCTGATAATACAATTATGTCTTATGAAGTGAAAACGATCGGTCTGTGCAAGAAACTGAACATTATATACAACAGTATATTACCTGTAATCTACAGCCTCGGCAAACGGTCCTGAGCTCGCTCTCGGCAGTCTTGTTGCATAATGACGTATGCTGAGAATAATTTAGAAAATAGTAACTCCAGTCTGATATAGACCATTTCACAAGATGTAAACAACACTGGTCCAGAAGCACTTCCTGTTTCAGTTTTTAAACAAAAGTTAAACAAACATCTTTAAGATGTTTTCTTTACATGTGAAATAAAGAAAACAGTAACACACTGAAACAGGAAGTGCTTCTGGACCAGTGTTGTTTACATCTTGTGAAATGGTCTATAGGCATATTTTAACCACAGTTTTATTTTAGTATTATTTATATACTATTATAGTGTCAGTAATATGTATAATTCGCTGAAATTTCACCTGTAATTTTAATTTATTGTAAGTTTTTGTATTTTTTCTTATCTTTTTGTCAATTTTATTGTTATTATCTTTTAATAATTCTATTTTGCTTCAGTTAGTTTTTATTTCAGTTTCAGGAAATGTAATACTTCAACTTAAAAAAAAAGTTCCCTTGGCAAGTTTAAGTTTGATTGACCAAGGATAACTGAGTGTCTAGTTATGGTTTTGGAAATCTAACTGATCCATCCCTTTTCATATCCAAATATTACGCAGAGCTCTCACCTTAACAAGGAATACACTGGATTTTTCGCTTGCCACTGTATCACATTGTGTCGGGGTGGGACATTTTGTAATGTTTACAGAAAATGAATGCATTTTTCTTTCCATTGCGTCAGGTTATACACTCAGAGTGCCTACAAGAATGAAATGCTCACCACCACTATCCCAGAGATCCAGCGCACTAACCTGGCCAATGTTGTGCTGCTGCTCAAGTCACTGGGAGTGCAAGACCTTCTGCTATTCCACTTCATGGATCCCCCACCTGAAGACAACATGCTGAACTCCATGTACCAGCTGTGGATCTTGGGAGCTCTTGACAACACAGGTGAGACCACTGAGGCAGCATAGGACTACATTTACATTTATTCATTTTAGCTGACGCTGGTCGCACGCCTCTTGAGCAACTAGGGGTTAAGTGTCTTGCTCAGGGACACATTGGTGTCTCACAGTGGATTCGAACCCTGGTCTCTCAAACCAAAGGCATGTGTCTCATCCACTGCGCCAATCTCTTGATGACCACACGAATCTCTTTCTTTTTAGGATTTTGTTCCTTTTGCCACTTTTTATCACATTATATCACATTCAATAGAGAGTGAATCTGGTGTTTAGAGTTGAACTTTTTAATTAGATGGTATCAAGAATGATCAAATAATGTCAGGATGAAGTGTACATTTATTATGTAGTATTTTTCCCAGTCAAAAAGTCTTCATTATGCTGTGGAAGGCTACGTCTATAACGGGAAACCGGGAAAATGCTTGATGGGGATGTTTGCTTCAGAATCAAAGCAACTGTTTAAATAGAGAAGCTAATTAATAATAATAGAAAATAAGCCAGCAGTGTAGATAAAACTGTATTTTAATTTTTTTTTTTGTGATAAATTTGTTCAATTGCAATCTTTTTAAAAAAATTGTTGTTTAAAGCAGCATTTCTCAACTTGTGGGTCGCAAAGTCGCTTTGAGTGGGTCAGGGAGTGTGTAGTCTAAGAAACAACAACAACAAACGTAATTCTAAATGTTTTTATTTTATTTCTGAAGACTTTTATTTTGAAAGAGGTGTATGAAAGCTGTTGACTCTTCTGTCAGTTACAGGTGACGCAGTTTAGGTAAAGAGTGCCTGTTCACCTGACTCAGTATCTGCTGTTAGATTATTCAATTCTATTCATTTTTTATTTATATAGCGCCATTACAACTATGGTGCTTTCCATAAAACACACAAAAAAGACAGCAGTACATAAAAGTTGCAAGTTAAAACTAATTTGAGCAGTTAAAACAAAGTAGTTAACACAACAACTACAGGTTACATGTTGAAAGCCTTCCTGAAGAGAAACGTTTTCAACTGCAATTTAAAAAAGCTAAACGCTAGATGATGTCAGGCTATATGCGCGTCATTATTCTAACCTTATTTTTGTAACTTGTTACAAAATAAAAAGTCTCTCACCCCAGGAAATGAACTTTCCTGAGCTGTAAATCACTTCACTTTATCCACTTTTTTTATTTTTATGGGAGGCACTTTCAGTTTTGTTGAAGTTCGAATCAAATAGACTGAAACAATTTCTAATCATAAGGTTGCGCTACAAATAATCCTTATCCGTCAGTTTGACTGAAAGAGCTGTAAAATTCCTAGAGAATAACGTTACACTTGGTATTTTAATGTGACGTGGTATAAGAATATCTAGGCAAGAGCTCTTTTCAGCCGCTGATTTTTTTTTTTTCCTTCTGATTATTTTCTTTTTTCTTTTGTATTCTGCTGTAACAGTATGAAAAAGAGTAAACTGTTAAAAGATTAGTTCACTTTAAAAAAAACTTTTGCTGATAATTTACTCACCCCCATGTCATCCAAGATGTCTACATCTTTCTTTCTTCAGTCGAAAAGAAATTTAGGTTTTTGATGAAAACATTCCACGATTTTTCTACATATGGGTACCAAACAGTTTAAGGTCCTAATGAGAGTTTCATTGCAGCTTCGAAGGGCTTTAAACGACACCAGACGATGGATAAGGGTCTTATCAAGCGAAACGATCGGCCATTTCAAAAATAAATAAAAAAGTTTAAGTTTTATAAGCACAAATGCTCGCCTTGCTCTGTTCTGTGATGCGCGTTCATGACTCTCCTATTCGAACTTGTTCATCAAAATGAACGAATCTTTTTTTCGAGTCATTTCGTTCGTTGAATGGACCAAATGACTCAAAAAATATCTTGTACTGGACCTTGAACCGTTTAGTGCCCAATGAAGTCCATTATATGGAGAAAATCCTGGAATGTTTTAATCAAAAACCTTTAATTTCTTTTCGACTGAAGAAAGAAAGACATCTTGGATGACATGGGGGTGAGTAAATTATCAGCAAAAGTTTTTTTTAAAAGTGAACTACTCCTTTAAGGACTGTTCCACAGGTTTGTAAATTGAGTGTTAATGGTTATTTGAAAAAGCATGAAAAACATTCTTCAAACCCTTTCCAAGAAAGATCTGTAAAGCTTATTTGTATTTTACAAAATTATCTTTAACATACTGTACAGTATCCTGAAAAAGGCACTTGTCTTCTTTTTAGCTGAGTATATATTCACTCACCAGTGTTTTGTATATATCGACGTTTAAAGATAACGGATGGTAGTGACATTATTTTTATTTGGGAAAAATCTCTCGAGTGTAACTAGCGTTCTAGTCGAGTAGACTTAAGCTTGTGAAGTGCTGCAGTGAAGTATTAAGGTCTTACTCAAAGTTCAGCTGTAGCAACTGAAGTAAAACTGTCTATGTGACCAGAGAGGGATCTCAATCTCATTTCCTGCGTATCTCTCAGGGGTTTGTGGGGATTTGACTATGTGGAGCGCTTTTCCCTCTAGCTCTCGTCTCGTGTTAACAGCAGATTATTTCTGATTAAGGCTTACCTGCCCAAATATCTTCTCTGCTTTTCACGGCGCTCTCTCACTAATCTTCTTAGTCTGTCATGTAATCTTTGAAATCTGAGCTTCGGAAAAGTTTGATCAGAATCTCCAAGTGGTGTCATTTTCCCACCATCAGCACTTTGGAAAGAGGTGCTTTCTAATCCCTTTTGACTTTTGCCTGTATTTGAGGATGCTTTCTTCTCGTCTCTGTCTCAGGCGCTCTGACGCCCACCGGGCGGCTCATGGTGGAGTTTCCTCTGGATCCGGCTCTGTCCAAAATGCTGATCGTGTCATGTGACATGGCCTGTAGCGCTGACATTCTTATCATCGTCTCCATGTTGTCAGTGCCATCCATCTTCTACAGACCAAAGGTACGTGACTAGGCTCTATTTACTATCAAATGTGCCGTACATGCGGGTTCTGTTTTCAAAGTGCTCAAACTGCCGTTACTTGTCTAGGGTCGAGAGGAGGAGAGTGACCAGGTGCGAGAGAAGTTTTCAGTGCCTGAGAGTGATCACCTGACCTACCTCAATGTTTACCTGCAGTGGAAGAACAACAACTACTCCAGCATCTGGTGTAACGATCACTTCATCCACACCAAAGCCATGCGTAAGGTGAGTCAAGCTGAGGCGTCACTCTCAACCAATCAGATTCATGAATTAAATTGGCAATATCATTCCATGACATGTTATTTTAAATTTCTCCTGAAGTACACAGACCATTTTTCATGGAAATCCATTTTGACTTTTGTAAAAGTCTTTGACCATTACATCTTATGTGCTCTTTACTGCTGTATCTTTAAGACTCCTATGTAAATATTCTCTTTGCATAGGAAAGTAGTTGCAATATAAGTTGCCCCTGTCCCATCCATCCATCCATTCATCCATCCACATTATAATAAATATGATTAATGCAATATGTGCCAGATTTTGCCACATTTATTCCCTGTGCATTTTCATTTAAAAAAATATAAAGATTTAAATTGATAATATATATGAATTTATAACACTTAAGAGAAAAAAAAAAAAATATATATATAGTATGTGTGTGTGTGTGTGTATGTGTGTACACAATTTTTATTTTACCACAATCACATTTTTTGAAATGCCAATCGTAAGATCAGACTGAAATAAGGAACTTTTCTAATGTTGAGATCCTTCGGAAGAATATTCACAGATGTTATTGAATGCCTTTTTAAATATGTATGTCCATCTAACAGGTTTAACTGTATATTTGCTTTGCAAGTTTAAGTGCAAAATTAAGCATGCTTTTTATTTTAGTAGCGTTTTTATTACAATAAATATTTATTACAATTTATTACAATAAATAACAGAATGTGTGTGTGTGCATCACAGGTGCGTGAGGTTCGATCTCAGCTCAAAGACATCATGGTGCAGCAGAAAATGAACCTGATCTCCAGCGGCTCCGACTGGGACGTGATCAGGAAGTGCATCTGTGCTGCGTACTTTCACCAGGCTGCAAAATTAAAGGTTCACAGCTACTTAACATTTTTGGCTTATTCAATTTCATCAAGTCACACCTGAAGTGTCTTCATGTCTTGTATTTGTGTGTTTAGGGAATAGGGGAGTATGTGAATGTGAGAACTGGGATGCCCTGCCATCTGCACCCTACCAGCGCTCTGTTCGGGATGGGTTACACCCCTGACTACATCATCTACCATGAACTGGTCATGACCACAAAGGTATTTCTTCCTCCTCAGCCCCTCAATGTGAATTGACTTAAGTTAGTATGAGACGCTTGTATGGGTGATGCCAATTTGAATTTATCTTGCAACATTTCCTCATCCGGTTCCTTTATTTTCCTTTGATTATTTCCTGTTTTTTTTTTCACTGATGTGTTTATAAACTATTTGCATTCATGATTACACTATATTTTAAGGTGTCCCTTTTTCAGTACAATTATACTAAAATATTATGTATATATGTAATATTAATTATATTATTATATTTAATAAAAACAGCAGAAGTCACTAAAAGTTGCATTTTTAGTTGAATTAGAGGAAACCTTTTGAAACATTTGTTGTGTTGAGCTCTTTCAATTGCTGTAGTGTAAGTAGTGTTGTCAAACGATAAAAAAAACAACTAATTATTCGTCATTAAAAAATAACATTATTGTTTTTATTATGATTTTTGTACTGTAATAATTTTGCATTTAATCTCTTAAGGCGAGAGACACTACAGGTGAATAGGGAAATTTTTTTTAACAAGCAGATTACACCATGAAACTTTCCCAGTTGATTACCTACATTAAGATGAGAAAAAAAAAATATTAAAAGTTTGCTGTAATTTAATGTTTAAATATGCAAATGAGGCATTATCTAGTTAAATATGCACTAATTTGCATGTATTTTAAAAAAACGAAATCTGAGTATTGGATAAAGCCAGGTTCAAAATTCTTTTTTTCATTGTGTTCACATATCAGATGAGAAAAAAAAAATACAGAGGGATTTATGGATATCTACTTTTGTTATCCAGTAAATCGGTATATAAATAATATACTGCTAATTGCCTTAAATTATTTTCGCCATTTATATAAATCAGATTAGGAATAATATATTTACAAATCCCTCTGTAAATGTCTTGATAATATAACTAGGTACAAGACTGGAAAGTTTGGTGTATATAGGTGCTACTGAAGTGGACATTTCGGACTTGGCGTATGAGAGAAAAGTCATTTTGAGAAAACTGATTTAAAGATTAAAGAGCCCATTTAAGGCTTCATTTAAGACCTAACTTGCGAGGATACTCGACAAAACAAGCATTTTGGCATAATAGTGTGTGTTTTTGCCTGTTCAACCGCTGTCTGAAGCTGTGCGCACAAGTCGTGTTTGACCAATGAGGTTCACAGACTCGTGCCAGTACAGCACTGCCTTCTTATATAGAGTTATTTGATGACACGCATATGTGTTTGTGTTTCAGGAGTACATGCAGTGTGTGACGGCAGTGGACGGCGAGTGGCTGGCTGAGCTTGGGCCCATGTTCTACAGTATCAAACATGCAAACAAGAGCAGACAGGTGAGAAACATCCTTCCTCAGTATCACAGAGTCAACACTTACAGTACATATTCGCTCACTTCTGGTCCCTCTTCCAGGAGAACCGAAGGAGAGCCAAGGAGGAGCTCACCATCATGGAGGAGGAGATGTCCCTTGCACAACAACAGATCCTGGCACGGAAAGAGGAGCAGGACAGGAAGAACAACCTGGGCAGTGTCAGGTACTTTAGCAATCACCAATACCGCTGTCACTCAGGGTTTAGAGTCACTTCCTGCTCGCACGCATGAAATCTGAATCATCCTATTTAGAAGGAAGCCATCAAACGGCTGCCGTGCTGAAACACTAATGTCGCAATTTTTTGGGAAGGCGATTATCCCCCTCACACCCTCCTCATCTCTTTCCTCACCTAGCGTCTCCTTGTCTTCTCCATGATGAGCTTTTCTCACCTCCCGTCTCCACAGGAGACAAAAAGAAATAATATTGACTCCTGCCTGACCCCCATTACTGTAGCAATTTAAATTGTGCCGCCTCGGACGGGGAAGAGAGAGACAGACGTTAATTTTTCCGACTAATCCGGGAAATTAATTTTACACACACACCTGTCAGCTCCACAAAAGCGGGAAATGTGTCCTGTAAAATAACACTTCATTAATTAATCAGGACTTTTTATCTCTGCATCAAAGCCTTCGGCTGACTGTCCTCTTGATGGACGTCCTGACAATAATCACATTAAAAGTGGGGATTAGACTTTTGATTTGCATGATGGGGAGATGGATAATTAAGGTGCCGGCCTCCCTCTTGGGTTCTGATAGGAATCTAAGATGAGATCACGGCTCATCTCGTCTCACCTGACCTTGGTCCTGCAGGACCCACAGGTCACTTAGAGGACATTTTACATTTCTGCTAAAGAAAATGCTTTGAAAATCAGTGCTATACTTTTCAATGCGGAAACAAGCTAACTTTACAATAAGGTTCATTGGTTAACTACATTAATTAGCATGAACTAATAATGAACTACTGCATTTATTTATCTTTGTTAATGTTAATTTCAACATTTACTAATAATTTATTAAACACTTAACAAATTCAGTAACATATGCATTGCAAACTAGTGTGTTTATGATTAAGACAATACATTAAAATAATATGGTATGAAATACTAGTTTGCAGCATAACAAGCATGTAATAAAAAAAAAAATATATATAATGCAATGCAATACAATGCTGATTGTGAGAGTGAGAGACACATTTAAACATTCTTCAAAAGCCTGATGAATCATATTTGATACTCACATTTTAACTAGGGCTGTCAAACGATTAATCTCGATTAATCGCACCCATAAAAAAAGTTTGTGTTTACATAATATACAGTATGTGGGTGCACTGTGTATAATTATCCTCTATATATAAATACACACACATGCTTGTATATATTTAAGAAATATTTTCATTTATATACTGTATATAGATTTATATATAATTTATATTGTATAAATATCAAATCATTTATATATAAATAATATTTTTTTCTTAAATATACAAGCATGTGTGTGTATTTATATATATACAAAATAATTATACACAGTGCCCCCACATATATTATGTAAACACAAAGTTTCATTTTGGAATGCGATTAATTGTTTGACAGCCCTAATTTTAACACGCTTTTACTAAAAAGTGATGTATGGATAATCAGGTAAGCATAAGTTGCTTAGTAAGTGTTCATCTTGAAATATTACTATAAAAATAATGAAAGATTTCACAGCAAAAAGACACGTAAACCACGAGCTGAAGGGGACATTTTTCAGAATGATACTGAAAGCCTGTTACTAGCTAAAAAAGACTAGCTAAAAACTATCAATCAGATGACACAAGGCATGTAGTAGATTGTGTACAAAGGATTTTTTTATTTAGTGGCCTTAGAAATCTGTGTATCAAGTATAATTCATTCAAACTCAAATCTCAGACTTAAAGGGATAGTTCACCTTGAAATACATTTTTGGTATGTTTTAGCTTAGCTCAAGGGCATCCAAGATGTAGGTGTCTTTTTTCGACAGTATTTTCAATTTTGATATTTTTAGGTCAAACCGTCCTTGTCTGTCAGTCATATAATGAAGGTCTATGGTCACCACCTCAAAGAGGTGCACAGAGAAGTCCAAATTAAATATGATTTAATGACTCATAAATGTAAGTACACATTGATGGCCCAAGACACGAAATCAGTATTTCGTTTTTACCTCGTTACCACAGCCACAAAGCACCCGCGCCCTCAGATTACTTGGGCGTGGCTGTGGTTACAGAGGTAAAAACGATATAAATACTATTCGTTTTCTGTTTAATTTGGACTTCTCTGTGCATGCTCTTTGAGGTGGTGACCATAGACCTCCATTATATGACTGACAGACATGAACACTTTGACCTAAAAATATAAAAATTGAAACTACCGCGGAAACAAAGACACCAACACATTGGATGCCCTAAAACATACCGAAAATTTTTTTCAACGTAAACTATCCTTTTAAGGCCCTTGCACAATGAGTCTGAAATTGTCGACTGAAATTTTCGCAAGTGAAAAAAAAATCGATACAACCTCATGTTGCGTCAATCACGTTTACACACTGCCTCTGAAATTTTCATCCGTTATAATAAAATTCGGTGCTTTTCGTTGCAGTTTGTGAGGTGTTTTGACAAATCAGAGCAATTCAATGATGAACATGAAAAAACTTGAATGAAAAAATTCAGATTCAGTGTGCTGCTAAGATTTTAAGGAGGGATTCATGCAATATTAATGATGTCTTAAAAAATAATTATAAAGACAATAATGATGTCTAAATTCAACATATTTTCAACATATTCATATTTTCATCAGAGGATTTAAAACATTGAGTTAATTGTAATGTTTGATTAAATAGAGGTCTAAAATGGCTAAAAGTTGAGCGGGAGCTTCAGTAAGTGAACTGATGGAGGTGTGAGTGTGTGGAGCTGGAGGGTCACGGCCTGATGGATGTGTGTGAGGAGGAGAGCTGTGCACTGCTGTAATTAAAGATGATACATCGCCCTGTCAGCCACATCAGACCCGTGTCCCGCAGGTCCCCACAGACACACACTCCTTTCTTTTTCATTTAACCTTAGAGCAAATCACACAACTTCTGATGCATGGCATATAGACAATCTTTCAATTTAAATCAACATCTTGTAATAAAACAAATGTCTTTTCATCATTTTCAATCAGGTCAATCAAGATCTGCACCCCAGGAAGAAAAGAAGAAGCGCCTATGACGCCAAAACGGACACCGGCCCGATTTGGCTTATAGTATCAATAATTTCACCCGCATAATATTGCAAATATATAATTATGTTCAGTTGCTGTTTTCACTGCAATTTTCTTTTTTATATGATCATTATAGTGTGTGTCGCATGCAGCTTCCAGGTTTAGCCAGCAGTAGGAGCAATTGTATAAGGAGAAAATTTCTTCCTCGCATACAAAGTGTTTTTTTTTTTTTTTTTTGGACTGAGACATAAAAAAAAGAAGTGGATGCTTGCACTGTTGATCTTACATTGATTCAGTGCTTAAATTAAAAAAATACATTCTTAGTTTGAAGGCGCTTTAACTAAAAAAAACCTCTTTATTTGACATTATAAGTATACTTATCCCAACAACATACAAGTGTTCGTATAAACCAGAGCCGCCAAATTTATTCATGTGCTTCTGTAATATTCACTTTACCCTGGAATTGTAATTCGGCTTGTGAAAAACAGCAGTTGTATCATTCTTTCAGAGAACACAGAGCGCCCATGAATATTAACTTCCTGTACTTTGATAGGTTAATCCCCTGTGGATGAAGCATGTCTTTGTTATTCTGACAAAAAAAACATTGCTAGAATATTTCATCATCCCGCTGGAATCAACACTGACCAGGCGGCGGTCAAACCCTGTGTCGTCTTTGATGCAATTGGGCTGCAAGTCATTGAACAGATCTACTGTGTGCTGACTGAGATAACAGGCCTCTGCTGAGAATCCACAAAAAACACAACATGACCAACTGCTATCCACTGAGGGTCATTTCGCTCGCTTTCTGGTTTCCAGGCCTCTGCTGTTCTGTTTGTATTTCCGGAAGCTTTGAAATAGTGTGTTGAACTTCATTAGTGTACAGCATATCTGTATATTGTGTTTCTTTCTTTCTTTTTGTATGATTTAGATATGCAGAAGTCAAAACATGTCTAGACTAGACAAATTATGTGGTCGCAGGAATATAAGAATAACCATATTTTTGAAAATGTAAAATTCATTCTGTGATTCAATTTTATGGTTTTATCTTCAATATTAAAGAAGTGAACACAGCGGCACTTTGTAATGTGGTAATTGGATCACTGCATGTTATAGCCTACATTTGCCCAAAATTTTGCATGAAAAAAAATGAAAAACGAGTCTTCTCCCTATATCTATTGATATCTATAGACTTTTTAAAAAAATCTTTCCTGCCATTGATAGAATTTTCTGATGTGTTTTTACTGTTATAGGGGGCGCTATTTCACTACAATTCATATTAAAACACAAGCAGAAAAAGCGATAAGCATTTCTTATGTCTTTGAAAAAAATAAAACCCCAGCTTTTTATTCAAAATGTTGTTTTTTTTATGATAGCCTATATTAATTATATTAATTAGTCATACTATAGTCATCATTTAGCAACAATTAGTCATGAACAAAAATCATGCTAATTTATTGCCCACAAAGTATGTAAACGCTTTCATGTTAATACTGAAAACTTAAATGGCTAAGGATTGAAAAGTTTCCTTTTAGAATTGTTCCAACGATAGAATTGCCTTATTACCAAATTAAAATACACTAACAAAAGACGATTTTTTTAAAGCAAACCACAACCATCAAATCAAGTCCGCCCTGCATTTTTTCCTCTTTCAAGAAGCCATTTTACTCGGATACACAAGTCACAGTAAGGTAAGGAAGACTATCAACTTTGTTTTATACCGACTTTAACGTGAATGTCCTGTATTTGTTTGGTTAAAGTTGGATATACAGTTGTATTTTGTTATTAGTTATTAATGTGAGTCATTAATATGTTCAGTTATTGTTACAGGCACTGATGAACATTTCAATTTAGGTCGTAAGGTCAGTGATAAACAATGCTTGTTGTTCAGATTCCCTTTTGTTACCTGCAGACGATCTTTGCTGCAGAGCTACATTAACGTTGGCCAGTGAAAACACTGACACCTGCAGGGCTGATCTGAGAACAGCAGTGAACTGAACTGTGCTCATAACTGAAGCACTGAGCTCTCTGTAACCTCTATAAACATGCTTTCATACGACTTGCTGCTATCCTTTGATCAAAAATTCATTTTAGGTGTCATATGTTATTTTCCCATTAATTGGTGTTTTTTCCCCCTATCCAATTACAGCTGATATTCCACAGTGCAGTAAAATACCCGGTGAGCTCAAAGAGAAGCCGAAAGATCAACCCTGTATCACTATTAGTGTGATCTCACCAGTCAGACTTCCCAGAATTCAATTATTCACCACAGCCAGGGGACATTTAATCAGACGTCCATCAAGCAGAGGTGAGGTAATACACTCTGATTATAATTATGATTGATGACCCCGTGTGAGAAAATGTCCTTTGATTTAGAGTGTTTGGCTTTTTATATATGTTGCAAGGCATGAACATGAACATCACAAGAGGGGCATAATAGGTTACATATTACATGATGATAACCAATTATAATGTTTGTTTTAAGGCTAGAAACTACAGACAAAACCATGAGTGACAAAGTGTGTTGTTGTGTGAAAGCTTTTGCTAATATTATGGTAGTATGACTTGATTTGAGACACGTACCCCCAGTTTCACAGACTAAAATGCATGTGTGAGCTGTTATAACTGAAACCAACTTGCACTGACGTATCTTAAAACATGTCAGTGACATTGTTTTGTCTCAAGATGCACATCAGTAATATAACGTTATATTTTTTCTAAGGCGTGTTTATAAAAGCTACTTAAATGCCCTTGACTGAACTAAGGCCTAACCCTGGCTTAATCTGTAGTGTTTGGTGAAACGGCCTGTCTATTAATCGGTGTGTTTACATAATATATGGCTGTTATAATTATTAATGTGTGTGTAATATATAATAATTATATTGTATATATATATATATATATGTGGGTGTATGTATATTTAAGAAAAAATATTATTTAAATGTAAAATATTTATATTTATTTAAATCTATATACAGTATATACATGAAAATATTTCTTAAATATATACAAGCATGTGTGTATTTATATATAGAAAATAATTAGACACAGTGCGCCCACATATATTATGTAAACACAAACTTTTATTTTGGACGCGATTAATCGTTTGACAGCTCTAAGTTTAAGTGGATTTTTTTTTTTTTTGTGGAACTGCTGTGCCAATCTGAAAGTTGGTCATGAGAACCATAGTTTGAAAAGTTTTGAAAAAGTGACCCATGTAGTGAAGAAATGTGTCCTAGCAGCATAGTGGTTTCTCAAGACAGTCGCGGAGTGTGCAGTCAAAGAAACAAAATCAACAACAACAAAACGAGACTTTTATTTTGAAATAAGAGCGTGTGTTGTCACTTCTGTCATTTCTCAGTGCCTTAAAACTCGTCGTACCGATTATCTGCGGTCAGTTGAGAATGAGACAGTCTCATTATTCTATCGTTATTTTCATAACTTGTGTACGTCTACCTTTGCTTGCACATGAACTTTAATGACGTACCATTCTTAATCTGTAGGGTTTAATATGGAGTTGAAAGTTAGTTCAAATTTGTACCCTACTTGCCCTTAAAAAAGTTTATAGTATTTTGTGTTTTTAGCAATATGAAATAATAGACAGACCACCATACACTATTTTTCTCTTCCCTCTCATGATGGTCTCTGGGAGAAGTTCCCCTCACCTTCTTTAATGAGGCAAATCTCTGATATTGGCTGACATTTTAAAATCCTCATCCTGAATGGCAGTGCCAGCAGTCATCTTTACAAGAGATTTCCGCTGAAGGTCTTTGTGATGATGGAGTGAATTATAATGGCCTTGGTGTCTGTGCGAAGAGGAGCCAGTGGCTTAAGAGTAAAACCTCACCTCACAGATGAGCTCTCGGATCCCAAGATGCTTTGGGTCTTGAAGCCTGTTCATTTTACAAAGGGGTTTAGACCAGATGTCCTTCGCTGTGCTCTGAGATTTAGGCTGACTGAAGAGTGAAGGATCATGTCATGTATTTGTCAACCAAGATAAAAGCAATAAAGATTGAGTCTCCACTCAGACTTTCAATGGGAAAGCCTAATGTCTGAAACATTCAGTTGTGTTTTGTTAACTGACACAGGCAGTTTCAAACAACGCAGGTCTTTCAGCAACGCTCAGCCGCTAGAGGCGTTTTGTTCCTGAATGAATCAGCGGCTGTATCCGAAAACTTAGGGGCTGTTTACACAACACCGTTTTCAAATAAAAACTAGAGAACCCGTTTTCAACTAAAAACTTTAAAACTGAGGTATTTCCTTTGAGTTTTTCATGTAAAACGATCTCCATTCACACGGATCCGCGAAAACCACTAAAAACTCTGTATTCTGCTGCCAGGCCATTAGATGGCGATAAAACACTATAGATTGAAGACGTAATACGCATGTGCAAGATGCGTTTTCAGAGATTCGTGTTTTTGATGTTCACACGGAGACCGTTTTCAAAAGTTTGCGTTTTCAAGCACTCAAAATGCCATTGTCGTGTAAACGAACATCCAAAGTGTATAAAAAGTTTTACGTTTTTTAGTTGAAAACGCTGACGTGTAAACGGCGCTTAACTTTGTATGCGTTTTGGCTGTTCATTTACACAACAATGGCGTTTTTGGGTGGCTGAAAACGCAAAGTTTTGAAAGTGCAAGTTTTTGAAATCGTGTAAACGCAAATCTCTGAAAACTATGTCATTCACATGCGTGTTACATGTTCAATCTATAGTCATTCTGACAGCAGAATAGAGTATTTTTAGTCGTTTTCACGGAGCTGTTTGAATGGGGATCGTTTTTACAATGGAGTCGTCTGTATGTGGAAAACTCAAAAGAAAAAACGTCTCAGTTTTAAAGGGTAAACTAAACCCCTGGTCAGAGCCTGACTCCACCCAATGGCAATATTTGAAAAATGCTAAAAAAGTGGGCAGACCGCAGCGGAGATAGAGGGGACGAAATAGATGCTAAAACACTCTATCCTGATCGTTTTCAATATTCGCTATTCCAACTCCTGACTGGTTTTGACGAAACAAGCTGGTTTTTATATTGCCAAAGAGCGTAGCTCGTACCTAGAGCGTGGTGAGCTGAAACCTGCGTACGTCACAAAGTGCGGAACATCCAATAGGGAAATTCAATAGCCAACCTGAAGAGGGCAGCACTAATATGTTTTTACACCATATATTGTAGAAATAAAACACTTTATACACAAATGTCAAAAAAGGTACTTGAATCAATGACTAGTATTAATAAAGATCCATTCTTACAGATCATTAACTAAAAAAAGTTGGTTTAGGGTTTAGTTACTCTTTAAGCATATCGTTGTGTAAACGTACCCATAGGCAGCTGACTTGTTGACCCATCAGGCTATGAATTTGCAGGCAGCGTTTGCGCACAAAACTTATTTTGGAAGATTTATGAGGCAGTGTAATATTTTAATGATCTACAGCAAAATAGAATTTTGGTGATTACTATTTTAGTAATTAAAAATTTCTCTTAGTTATTACATGTTGCAAATGACATCAAACGTGGAAAATGTTGGTTTAGGTCAAAAACATACATTCAATTTTCACTCAGAAATTGCTTGTAAATTTCACAAATAATTAAAAAAAAATCAATCATATTTAATCCAATGTGTTACTTCTTTCTACTTTCTTTGTAAGTAGAAAGCCTGAAATGGCGTTTTCTTGAAACAACAACTCCAATCTTTGTTTACCAATTCAAAATATATTTTTACAGTGTATGTATGTTCAAGTGATTCAAACTGAAAAAGTCCTATATCGAGTTATATATTGGATAAAATATTGTGTAATTAAGATATTATTAATGAAGTTTAAAGGAGTAGTTCACTTAAAAAAAAAAAAAAAAAACTTTTGCTAATAATTTACTCCATGTCATCCAAGATGTCCACCTCTTTCTTTCTTCAGTCAAAAAGAAATTAAGGTTTTTGATGAAAACATTCCAGGATTTTCTCCATATAATGGACTTCAATGGGAACCAAACGGTTCAAGGTCCAAATGAGAGTTTCAGTGCAGCTTCAAAGGGCTTTAAACGACATCAGGCGATGAATAAGGGTCTTATCTAGCGAAACGATCGCTCATTTCAAAAACTCTCTTGTTCTCTCCTGTTCGAACTCGTTCTTCAAGATGAGCAAATCTTTTTTTCGAGTCATGACTCGAAGGGTCCTCCTTGATAAGACCCTTATTCATCGTCTGGTGTCGTTTAAAGCCCTTTGAAGCTGGACTGAAACTCTCATTTGGACCTTGAACCGTTTGGTTCCCAATGAAGTCCATTATATGGAGAAAATCCTTTAATGTTTTCATCAAAAACCTTAATTTCTTTTCAACTGAAGAAAGAAAGACGTGGACATCTTGGATGACATGGGGGTGAGTCGTCTATAATGCTGCATGAATAGTTGCATTATTTCTTTTCTTTTTTTTGGAACACAACCCACTCATAGTTGAGCTTGAAAATGAGATGTGTGTAGATCAACAAAATGCATATGACCCGCATTTTATTTACGCTATTGTTCACAGTCCTTCCTCATTATTTACAACAATTACAGCCTTGTTCTGCATGCGATTATGGTTGTGTAGCTTCAGGGCACCAATGTGTTTGTAAAGTCTGTTTCACAAGAATTGGCACAGTGCACAGGGAAATCTGGAGTATTAATAACATTTATTGGTCTCCATTAGGTTCTACAGGCACCTTTAGTGTTGGATATTGACTGTTGCCTATTGATTTCGCTGCTTGTCACTTGTGTTCAACTTTCATTGACTCCGAACACTTCAAACAAGCCCTCTTATTCACTGACACGCTCTCCACACACACTCTGCGTATGTGAGCGCAACACGGGTATCAGTACAACTCGAGCAGGAGGATATTATTCTAAATAGCATCATGATCTGAAATAGAAAATGAAAGCATGTGCTTGACATGTCAGGAAAATAGATCGTTTGCTGCTGTCTTCCATGTCATCCACTGAAATGCTTTCATTTAATCCTTACTAGTTACGAAAGCAGCCGAATACAAACATGTATCACTTTTATTGACTGATTTGTGTTTATAGGAAATGCATGATGACATAGCGAATAAGGCATGACATTATTTCATAATTTAAAAATGCTATTAATGTCGCTGGCTGACTGATATGACATCACTGAAATCTTTTCATTGCCTCTTCCAACGTAAAATCCAATAAAATATTACACATCAGGCCATCATTCATACGAGGCATTATTATATGATTGATTAATGAACAAATACGAGTATTGCTTTTAACTTTCCTAAACCACAAACTATGACAGAAGCAGCATTGAAACTTTACCTACCATTACAATTTACACTCACATTCATCTCTGTGAACTATAATGTAATTATGGGAAAAAAATTCACAGTAGAATGTTCATTAAATATGAAGTATTGTATGTCAACAAATTTCATTTGAAGTGCAAAAATAAATCAGCAGCTAATGTCCGTATATAAATGAACAGTCTCATGTCGAAGATAAGTACATTTATTCTCATGCTGGTCCAGGTTTGTTTGTGTTGCTCAGATACTGGTTGACCAAGATAGTCTTGCTGGTTATTGCAGTAAAGCGACAAGGGAAAAAACTTAAAGCACTTCAATTTCGATATTTTTAGGTCAAACCGTTCTCATCTGTCAGTCATATAATGGAGGTCTATGGTCACCACCTCAAAGAGCATGCACAGAGAAGTCCAAATTAAACATGATTTAATGACTCATAAATGTAAGTACACACTGATGGCCTAAGACACGAAACGAGCGGTTTGTGTGAGAAAACGAACAGTATTTATATCGTTTTACCTCTTGTAATCACAGCCACGTCCAAGTGATGTATATATTTAAGAAAAATGTGTTAAATATAAAATATTTATATTTAGGTATAATATTAATTTTGTATAAATGTAAAGTATATACATGCAAATATTTCTTAAATATATACATGCATGTGTGTGCATTTATGTATACAAAATAATTATACACACTACATATATTATGTAAACACAAACTTTTATTTTGGATACGATTAATCGTAATTAATCGTTTCACAGCCCTAATTTATATATACAAAATAATTATACACACTACACACACATATATTATGTAAACACAAACTTTTATTTTGGATATGATTACCGATCGCGATTAATCGTTGCCCAGCCTTATTAAAAACTAGGAATGGGCATTTTTCAAAAATATTGCATTCGAATATTCGGGCTCATAAAAATCTAATATTCGAATATTCGTTTATTTAAATTATGTTTAACAAAAAAGACGTTATTTTTAAGTTGTTGGTTTTTTTTTCCGTTTTTGTCACCATTTCTGGACAAGCTTACAATTAAGCAATACACAACAAGCTTACAATATATATTAAAATTTTATTTTAGTTGAAAACATTAAACAGTAAGCCTATGTGTAAACAATTTTTTTTTTTATAAAAAAGCATTATTAAAAGCATGCTAGCAAAAAAAAAGCCTAACAAAGCACATTGCGTCAGATATCGTACAGAACGTACACGCACACACACGAGTCAGCAAATGATTGATTATCGTGTTTATATTGTTTCACGTTAATGTTGAGAAAAACAATAATATCTACATGCAGGGGCGCCGCCAGCACTTTATGCTCAAGTTTGAAAAGACGCTGCGCTGACAGACGTTTCAGAGACACAAAGAGAACGGTGTTCCTAACAGCACTTTGCATTTTCTGTTCTTAAACCGGTCTCCCTCAACGAAAACTTAAAGGAAGTATGTCTCAAAATCATTTTGCTATTAGATAAGTTAACACCTTGGATCACGCGGGGTCCAACTGCGCTTACCTGCCGTCGTAATACAGTGATGGACTTTCCTCGAATTACTTTCCTCATTCGACTGTTTGGATTTGATGTGATTTCTCATGGTGATGATATTATAACTCAGATTAATTTAATTATTTAATTTATTCATTCATTTGATCAAAAGTAATTCCGTTTAGTAAGATCCTTTTCAAGTAATTCCAAACTTCGCGAGGCAGACGACAACATTATGTGATTAAATACAGACAACTTGTTAACACACTCCACAGCGCCATCCGGTGCATTTAATTATAACTGCGAGTTAGTGCATAGGATTTATCATGGACTCACTGCATTTACGGCCAGCAGAGCAACGTATAAAAAATTCGAATGGTATTTTATTTTTCGAATAATAATTACATATCGAATATTCGAAAGTTCTAATATTCGTGCACACCCCTACTAAAAATACAGTGTTTGTAGAAAGACCCCAATATAAGATCGCAAAGCCAGGAGAAACTTTTGCGGAAAGACGATGTAGTCCGCCATTGTAGTTGTTATGTTTAAAGTTGTCGCAAGCGTTTCAGGGAAAGCTAATACATACGGCGACGTACACAGTGACGTAACGACGTCGTTCGCCGAGTTTTCTGGTCAGTGGAAAAACAAATAGGTTCTGAAAAGTGTCGCAAGTTGAACCAACTTTGAGCCAGCACCAGTTCTTTTTTGGTGGAAAAGGGGTATTTGTGGCTTCCGAACAGAGCAAATGAAACTCCATTCACTAGCCTTTATGAAAGAAGTAATCTGAATTACATATACCATAACAACTTTTTAACATAATGTTGGGAATTTGCCCAAAAAGGGCATGTTGTTTTGTGTCCCACAGAGTTGAGTTCAGTCATGTTTTCCTAGATCAAGAGATCCATCCATGTTGATCCAGGCACTTGCGCTGCAGGTGATCAGGAAGTGCTTTCCTCTTCCTCTGACACTTTCTTCACTGTAAGAAGCAAACAACATTGAAACGTATTTACAGCCAGCTCATGAACAAGGTAATTATTGATTCAATGAGTATGTCCAATTAACAACCATTATGCACATCATAATAACATTTGTGTACATGACATCAGCAAATACATTTTCAAACGCGAACGAGCTATTCAAACAGCGTCTCTCTTTCTCTCGGCTGGCTTTTCGTTTCTGAGCACTGAGGGTCTGAACACTATTGCATGGAAGACGAAAGGTCAAAGGCTACTGATGATATCTATGCCATGTTCCCCAAATATAATGAGCGCTCTCATTCTTGAACAGCTCATCAAGGTTTTCAGTCGAGCCTTTTGCTCTCTGTGGAAATAAATTCAGCTTATTAGCCAAATACGCATCTCTTTTTTCGCCTCGACTCTGTAGCTGCATGTAAATTTCACCCTTTATTTAAGGAGAAAATCACCATTGCACGTATTCCCCGAACTCTCCGTCAGACAGCTTAACATACACAATGGGTTTGTCGGTGACTTCAGCGGCATGGCTAATGCGAGACCTTTTGTGCTGTTTAATTCCGGAAGGATAAACAGGCTTGCGCATGCAAGATTATTCAAACACAGATAATTAAGCAGGGAAACAATCAGCTGTATGAATAATAATCCACAGTGGTAGACATTAGAACTTTTTGAGCATGAGAATAAGATGGATGCGAGTACCTTGGGCATGAGCTTATCAAATAAAGCCTGAATGAAACGAGTCAATCATTTTAATGTGTGCGAGAAGCCCTGAGGAGAACAAATAAGCAATCACTGCATCACGCAGGGCGAGCAAATGAACCTGCTGCACAATTAGGCAGGGTCACATTCAGCGAGGGCTGCAAGCACTCCATGTGCTAATGAGATCTGTGCGTGTCAGAGAGAGAGAGACAGTTACCGCCTGAATAAAGAGCTTACAACCAGTGCACTTACGGTGGTATAGATAGCACTTCATTAAGGACACTTTCACACCAAAGCTTCTGGTGTGAACGGAAGTCCATTTGACGTCAGAGTTCGTTTTTTCTTTTCTTTCTTGGTTATAAAGAGCAACCGCCGAGTTCTCTTCAAAAGGTGGTCTGGGGTGTTATTTGAACTGAGGTACACAGTTGGCAGGAACAATCTGTTCCAAGTCACAGAAGTGAACTAGCTAGTCATAAGTGCTGCTTTGTTCATTTAAAGTGCCCCATTATGCTATTTTAAAGTTTACTAATGTCTCCTACAACAGGGGAAAAAAATTCTCATAGATTTGCACATTTTCAATGATTCTCAAACGAATCTTTTTTTCGAGTCATGACTCGAAGGGTCCTAGATAAGACCCTTATTCATCGTCTGGTGTCGTTTAAAGCCCTTTGAAGCTGCAATGAAACTCTCATTTGGACCTTGAACCGTTTGGTTTCACATTTTCAATGATTCTCAAATGACTCGTCAGATGAATCAATCTCTCTGAATCCCTCCTTTCCGCGAGCTACTCTGATTGGCCACACAGCTCTGTCTGTTGTGATTGGTTTACCGAGTACAGTGCGTCGAAAACAAAAACGCCTATTGCCATAACAACATCAGCTCTGCTTGTCTTGAGGCATCCTACACCGTAAACTAAACAGACCTACGAACAATGACGTCGATTGTACCATACTCACAACCGGCGCAAAGAATGTCTCTGAACAAATTCTCGCCCACTTTTAGGGGAAAATAAACTAGACTTTCCATAGACTTCAATACAAAATTGCGTCACAAAACAACGTCCGTACACAGCCGACAGGCGTGAATAACTTAAGAAATCACTTAGATCAAGATTAAACATGTCAAGTTATATGTCCACCCTGCCTGCCATCAACAAACTCAATTTGGTCAATTTAAAAACATGTCCCTTCATTCTCCCAGCTCAAATTGGTGTAACAACCGCACCCTGAGAGGCGGTGACGAAGTGGGCACTGACAAAATTGACAGTTTCTACAACATATTTTCACCTGGCTATACCCAATGTTTAGATATGTTGTGTTATTTATGCAATTTTTGTAATTAGATTATGCACCGTTTGCCCATGTTAACAAACAATTTCAAGAAACTTGTAATACATTTTTTGTTTGTCTTGATGTAAGTAATCAACTCAGTAATTTCCAGGATGATATCTAAAGGTTAACATTTTTTGGGTCTAGAGACTCCATTTTTGCACTCAGGTCTAAGTCTCATGGCCCTCTATCAGAATCCAGAGTTTTGGGAAGATTGGAGAAACTTTATTTTTCGCCCGAAAAAAAAAACGTAAGGGGTACCACTGTCGTTTTTTTTTCGGGCCGAATTTTTGAGTTTCGATATCTCAGCTCTGGAAGGGGCTAGAGCCTCCATTTTTGCACTCAGGTCTAAGTCTCATGGCCCTCTATCAGAATCCAGAGTTTTGGGAAGATTGGAGAAACTTTAATTTTTCGCCGAAAAAAAAAAAACGTAAGGGGTACCACTGTCGTTTTTTTTTCGGGCCGAATTTTTGAGTTTCGATATCTCAGCTCTGGAAGGGGCTAGAGCCTCCATTTTTGCACTCAGGTCTAAGTCTCATGGCCCTCTATCAGAATTTGGGAAGATTGGAGAAACTTAATTTTTCGCCCAAAAAAAAAAAACGTAAGGGGTACCACTGTCGTTTTTTTTTCGGGCCGAATTTTTGAGTTTCGATATCTCAGCTCTGGAAGGGGCTAGAGCCTCCATTTTTGCACTCAGGTCTAAGTCTCATGGCCCTCTATCAGAATTTGGGAAGATTGGAGAAACTTAATTTTTCGCCCAAAAAAAAAAAACGTAAGGGGTACCACTGTCGTTTTTTTTTCGGGCCGAATTTTTGAGTTTCGATATCTCAGCTCTGGAAGGGGCTAGAGCCTCCATTTTTGCACTCAGGTCTAAGTCTCATGGCCCTCTATCAGAATTTGGGAAGATTGGAGAAACTTAATTTTTCGCCCCAAAAAAAAAAAACGTAAGGGGTACCACTGTCGTTTTTTTTTCGGGCCGAATTTTTGAGTTTCGATATCTCAGCTCTGGAAGGGGCTAGAGCCTCCATTTTTGCACTCAGGTCTAAGTCTCATGGCCCTCTATCAGAATCCAGAGTTTTGGGAAGATTGGAGAAACTTAATTTTTCGCCCAAAAAAAAAAACGTAAGGGGTACCACTGTCGTTTTTTTTTCGGGCCGAATTTTTGAGTTTCGATATCTCAGCTCTGGAAGGGGCTAGAGCCTCCATTTTTGCACTCAGGTCTAAGTCTCATGGCCCTCTATCAGAATTTGGGAAGATTGGAGAAACTTAATTTTTCGCCCAAAAAAAAAAACGTAAGGGGTACCACTGTCGTTTTTTTTTTCGGGCCGAATTTTTGAGTTTCGATATCTCAGCTCTGGAAGGGGCTAGAGCCTCCATTTTTGCACTCAGGTCTAAGTCTCATGGCCCTCTATCAGAATTTGGGAAGATTGGAGAAACTTAATTTTTCGCCCAAAAAAAAAAACGTAAGGGGTACCACTGTCGTTTTTTTTTCGGGCCGAATTTTTGAGTTTCGATATCTCAGCTCTGGAAGGGGCTAGAGCCTCCATTTTTGCACTCAGGTCTAAGTCTCATGGCCCTCTATCAGAATTTGGGAAGATTGGAGAAACTTAATTTTTCGCCCAAAAAAAAAAAACGTAAGGGGTACCACTGTCGTTTTTTTTTCGGGCCGAATTTTTGAGTTTCGATATCTCAGCTCTGGAAGGGGCTAGAGCCTCCATTTTTGCACTCAGGTCTAAGTCTCATGGCCCTCTATCAGAATTTGGGAAGATTGGAGAAACTTAATTTTTCGCCCAAAAAAAAAACGTAAGGGGTACCACTGTCGTTTTTTTTTTCGGGCCGAATTTTTGAGTTTCGATATCTCAGCTCTGGAAGGGGCTAGAGCCTCCATTTTTGCACTCAGGTCTAAGTCTCATGGCCCTCTATCAGAATTTGGGAAGATTGGAGAAACTTAATTTTTCGCCCAAAAAAAAAACGTAAGGGGTACCACTGTCGTTTTTTTTTCGGGCCGAATTTTTGAGTTTCGATATCTCAGCTCTGGAAGGGGCTAGAGCCTCCATTTTTGCACTCAGGTCTAAGTCTCATGGCCCTCTATCAGAATTTGGGAAGATTGGAGAAACTTAATTTTTCGCCCAAAAAAAAAAAACGTAAGGGGTACCACTGTCGTTTTTTTTTCGGGCCGAATTTTTGAGTTTCGATATCTCAGCTCTGGAAGGGGCTAGAGCCTCCATTTTTGCACTCAGGTCTAAGTCTCATGGCCCTCTATCAGAATTTGGGAAGATTGGAGAAACTTAATTTTTCGCCCAAAAAAAAAAAACGTAAGGGGTACCACTGTCGTTTTTTTTTCGGGCCGAATTTTTGAGTTTCGATATCTCAGCTCTGGAAGGGGCTAGAGCCTCCATTTTTGCACTCAGGTCTAAGTCTCATGGCCCTCTATCAGAATTTGGGAAGATTGGAGAAACTTAATTTTTCGCCCAAAAAAAAAACGTAAGGGGTACCACTGTCGTTTTTTTTTCGGGCCGAATTTTTGAGTTTCGATATCTCAGCTCTGGAAGGGGCTAGAGCCTCCATTTTTGCACTCAGGTCTAAGTCTCATGGCCCTCTATCAGAATTTGGGAAGATTGGAGAAACTTAATTTTTCGCCCAAAAAAAAAAACGTAAGGGGTACCACTGTCGTTTTTTTTTTCGGGCCGAATTTTTGAGTTTCGATATCTCAGCTCTGGAAGGGGCTAGAGCCTCCATTTTTGCACTCAGGTCTAAGTCTCATGGCCCTCTATCAGAATTTGGGAAGATTGGAGAAACTTAATTTTTCGCCCAAAAAAAAAAAACGTAAGGGGTACCACTGTCGTTTTTTTTTCGGGCCGAATTTTTGAGTTTCGATATCTCAGCTCTGGAAGGGGCTAGAGCCTCCATTTTTGCACTCAGGTCTAAGTCTCATGGCCCTCTATCAGAATTTGGGAAGATTGGAGAAACTTAATTTTTCGCCCAAAAAAAAAACGTAAGGGGTACCACTGTCGTTTTTTTTTCGGGCCGAATTTTTGAGTTTCGATATCTCAGCTCTGGAAGGGGCTAGAGCCTCCATTTTTGCACTCAGGTCTAAGTCTCATGGCCCTCTATCAGAATTTGGGAAGATTGGAGAAACTTAATTTTTCGCCCAAAAAAAAAAACGTAAGGGGTACCACTGTCGTTTTTTTTTCGGGCCGAATTTTTGAGTTTCGATATCTCAGCTCTGGAAGGGGCTAGAGCCTCCATTTTTGCACTCAGGTCTAAGTCTCATGGCCCTCTATCAGAATTTGGGAAGATTGGAGAAACTTAATTTTTCGCCCAAAAAAAAAAACGTAAGGGGTACCACTGTCGTTTTTTTTTCGGGCCGAATTTTTGAGTTTCGATATCTCAGCTCTGGAAGGGGCTAGAGCCTCCATTTTTGCACTCAGGTCTAAGGCTCATGGCCCTCTATCAGAATTTGGGAAGATTGGAGAAACTTAATTTTTCGCCCAAAAAAAGTAAGGGGTACCACTGTCGTTTTTTTTTCGGGCCGAATTTTTGAGTTTCGATATCTCAGCTCTGGAAGGGCTAGAGCCTCCATTTTTGCACTCAGGTCTAAGTCTCATGGCCCTCTATCAGAATTTGGGAAGATTGGAGAAACTTAATTTTTCGCCCAAAAAAAAAACGTAAGGGGTACCACTGTCGTTTTTTTTTCGGGCCGAATTTTTGAGTTTCGATATCTCAGCTCTGGAAGGGGCTAGAGCCTCCATTTTTGCACTCAGGTCTAAGTCTCATGGCCCTCTATCAGAATCCAGAGTTTTGGGAAGATTGGAGAAACTTAATTTTTCGCCCCAAAAAAAAAAAACGTAAGGGGTACCACTGTCGTTTTTTTTTCGGGCCGAATTTTTGAGTTTCGATATCTCAGCTCTGGAAGGGGCTAGAGCCTCCATTTTTGCACTCAGGTCTAAGTCTCATGGCCCTCTATCAGAATTTGGGAAGATTGGAGAAACTTAATTTTTCGCCCAAAAAAAAAACGTAAGGGTACCACTGTCGTTTTTTTTTCGGGCCGAATTTTTGAGTTTCGATATCTCAGCTCTGGAAGGGGCTAGAGCCTCCATTTTTGCACTCAGGTCTAAGTCTCATGGCCCTCTATCAGAATCCAGAGTTTTGGGAAGATTGGAGAAACTTAATTTTTCGCCCAAAAAAAAAAACGTAAGGGGTACCACTGTCGTTTTTTTTTCGGGCCGAATTTTTGAGTTTCGATATCTCAGCTCTGGAAGGGCTAGAGCCTCCATTTTTGCACTCAGGTCTAAGTCTCATGGCCCTCTATCAGAATCCAGAGTTTTGGGAAGATTGGAGAAACTTAATTTTTCGCCCAAAAAAAAAAACGTAAGGGGTACCACTGTCGTTTTTTTTTCGGGCCGAATTTTTGAGTTTCGATATCTCAGCTCTGGAAGGGGCTAGAGCCTCCATTTTTGCACTCAGGTCTAAGTCTCATGGCCCTCTATCAGAATTTGGGAAGATTGGAGAAACTTAATTTTTCGCCCAAAAAAAAAAAACGTAAGGGGTACCACTGTCGTTTTTTTTTTCGGGCCGAATTTTTGAGTTTCGATATCTCAGCTCTGGAAGGGCTAGAGCCTCCATTTTTGCACTCAGGTCTAAGTCTCATGGCCCTCTATCAGAATCCAGATTTTGAGAAGATTGGAGAAACTTAATTTTTCGCCCGAAAAAAAAAAACGTAAGGGGTACCACTGTCGTTTTTTTTTTCGGGTCGAAATTTTGAGTTTCGATATCTCAGCTCTGGAAGGGTCTAGAGCCTCCATTTTTGCACTCAGGTCTAAGTCTCATGGCCCTCTATCAGAATCCAGAGTTTTGAGAAGATTGGGGAAACTTAATTTTTCGCCCAAAAAAAAAAACGTAAGGGGTAACACTGTCGTTTTTTTTTTCGGGTCGAAATTTTGAGTTTCGATATCTCAGCTCTGGAAGGGTCTAGAGCCTCCATTTTTGCACTCAGGTCTAAGTCTCATGGCCCTCTATCAGAATCCAGAGTTTTGAGAAGATTGGAGAAACTTAATTTTTCGCCCCCCAAAAAAAAACGTAAGGGGTAACACTGTCGTTTTTTTTTGGTCGAAATTTTGATTTCGATATCTCAGCTCTGGAAGGGTCTAGAGCCTCCATTTTTGCACTCAGGTCTAAGTCTCATGGCCCTCTATCAGAATCCAGAGTTTTGAGAAGATTGGAGAAACTTCATTTTTCGCCCAAAAAAAAAAACGAAAGGGGTACCACTGTCGTTTTTTTTTTCGGGTCGAAATTTTGAGTTTCGATATCTCAGCTCTGGAAGGGTCTAGAGCCTCCATTTTTGCACTCAGGTCTAAGTCTCATGGCCCTCTATCAGAATCCAGAGTTTTGAGAAGATTGGGGATACTTAATTTTTCGCCCAAAAAAAACGTAAGGGGTAACACTGTCGTTTTTTTTTCTGGTCGAAATTTTGAATTTCGATATCTCAGCTCTGGAAGGGTCTAGAGCCTCCATTTTTGCACTCAGGTCTAAGTCTCATGGCCCTCTATCAGAATCCAGAGTTTTGAGAAGATTGGGGATACTTAATTTTTCGCCCAAAAAAAAAAACGTAAGGGGTAACACTGTCGTTTTTTTTTCGGGTCGAAATTTTGAGTTTCGATATCTCAGCACTGGAAGGGTCTAGAGCCTCCATTGTTGCACTCAGGTCTATGTCTCATGGCCCTCTATAAGATATCCAGATGTTTATTCGCCTCTGCCATAACGACCTATCGGTTTTCATTAAACCGAGAAAAATGGAATTTTGTTTTATTTACGATCACTGAGAAAAGTTCTATTATTTAAAAAGCAAAAAAAAATTGTTTTATTATTTTCAAGGTGAAAAGGATTCATTTGCCTGGATCCACGCCGAAGAAAACGTCTAAATGTCACATTTTTAATGAAGCAGCCTAAACATTCCACTTTGGAAAATGTGTAGATGTCAGGTTTTCATTAAACCGAAAAAATTAAATTTTGTTTTATTTATGATCACTGAGAAATGTTCTATTATTTAAAATGCAAAAAAAAAAAAACCATTTATTATTTTCAAGGTGAAAAGGATTCTTTTGCCTGGATCCACGCCGAAGAAAACGTCTAAATGTCACGTTTTTAATGAAGCAGCCTAATTAGTAAAATGTCTATTTTCTTGGGCGTCCCCCAGCTCCTCGTTTAAGCAAAAGGTACGCTAAAACAACGTATTACATCGACGTTAAACCACGTTAACGGTGTTAACCATAACCTTTTAAATACTCGACCTAGTTCCGTTGCTTAGCAACGGGAAGAAACTCCTGTAACTTCAGTGCCCAACCCGTATCACGACAAGACGTGAAATAATCATGTTGGTCCACTTTGGAAAATGTGTAGATGTCACGGTTTAGTTTAAACTCAAAACCATAAATAGGGCTATGCTGCCCTATTGTGTCAAATTATATTTCTATATTTGTTTTTCCAACAAATAAAACCAAACCGTCAATAAAAATTCATTCAATACACATTTGAACTCAACAGATTCAGTGGCTCAATTGATAAAGCGTTGGGCTTTAATCAAGAAGATCTGAGTTCAAATCCCATTCTTGCTTACGTTAAATTGTTGTGATTATATCAAACAAAGTGGCCAAAACAACATTTCTTCAACCCGGTATCACGACAAGACGTGAAATAATCACGTTGGTCCACTTTTGAAAACGTGTAGATGTCACGGTTTAAACCCCCTCAAACGTGAAACTTACACTTAAACTGAAACTTACCATCACGACCTATTGGTTTTCATTAAACCGAGAAAAATGGAATTTTGTTTTATTGACGATCACGGAGAAATGGTCTAATATTTAAAATGCAAAAAACATTTATTATTTTCAAGGTGAAAAGGATTCATTTGCCTCGATCCACGGCGAAAAAAAACGTCTAAATGTCACATTTTTAATGAAGCAGCCTAAATAGTCCACTTTGGAAAATGTGTAGATGTCACGGATTAACCTCCTCAAACGTGAAACTTACACGTTTGCGTTAACACGCTCCAGTGGAGAGATATCCAGATGTTTATTCGCCTCTGCCATAACCATAGATATATACACTAGACCTCACCTTGGGGGTCTAAGCATGCGTCAAAACCGCCGCCATCTTGGAACAGGGGTCTTGTCATAGGAAGTAGCTAGGTAATGCTGCTATCTCTGCCTTTACTTCAAATTCATTGATGGTGGCGGACTTTTGTGCAGCGTATGATGTTCACGGATTAAATCTGAACTAGAAAGAATGTTTTTTAAAAAAAAATAAAAAAAAATTTCTTTCTGGAATCAATGATAAATACATGTCTGACCGTTGGAACAAACCAAAAAAACAAGAAAAATCGCATTCATGATGATTTATGGTGATTTACTGTGTCTACTACATTGACGCTGATGCATTAAAGTGGAGGGGCTCCCCTGTTTCAAGATGGCGGCTCTATTGACGCATTCGTTCCAATGAACTTCCGTAGCCAAGGTGAGGTCAAGTGTATATGTCTATGTGCCATTACGACCTATCGGTTTTCATTAAACCGAGAAAAATGGAATTTTGTTTTATTTACGATCACTGAGAAAAAAAGTGCATCTATCCATCATAAAAGTGCATCTGTCCATCATAAAAGTGCATCTATCCATCATAAAAGTTCATCTGTCCATCATAAAAGTGCATCTGTCCATCATAAAAGTGCATCTGTCCATCATAAAAGTGCATCTATCCATCATAAAAGTGCATCTGTCCATCATAAAAGTGCATCTATCCATCATAAAAGTGCATCTGTCCATCATAAAAGTGCATCTGTCCATCATAAAAGTGCATCTATCCATCATAAAAGTCCATCTATCCATCATAAAAGTGAATCTGTCCATCATAAAAGTGCATCTATCCATCATAAAAGTGCATCTGTCCATCATAAAAGTGCATCTGTCCATCATAAAAGTGCATCTATGCTTCATAAAATGCATCTGTCCATCATAAAAGTGAGTCTGTCCATCATAAAAGTGCATCTATCCGTCATAAAAGTGCATCTATCCATCATAAAAGTGCATCTGACCATCATAAAAGTGAGTCTGTCCATCATAAAAGTGCATCTATCCATCATAAAAGTGCATCTGTCCATCATAAAAGTAAATCTATCCATCATAAAAGTGCATCTGTCCATCATAAAAGTGCATCTGTCCATCATAAAAGTGCATCTATCCATCATAAAAGTGCATCTGTCCATCATAAAAGTGCATCTGTCCATCATAAAAGTGCATCTATCCATCATAAAAGTGCATCTATCCAACATAAAAGTTCATCTGTCCATCATAAAAGTGCATCTATCCATCATAAAAGTGCATCTATCCATCATGAAAGTGCATCTGTCCATCATAAAAGTGCATCTGTCCATCATAAAAGTGCATCTGTCCATCATAAATGTGCATCTGTCCATCATAAAAGTGCATCTGTCCATCATAAAAGTGCATCTGTCCATCATAAAAGTGCATCTATCCAACATAAAAGTGCATCTGTCCATCATAAAAGTGCATCTGTCCATCATAAAAGTGCATCTATCCAACATAAAAGTGCATCTGTCCATCATAAAAGTGCATCTGTCCATCATAAAAGTGAACTCCTCCCAGGCCCGAGTTTTTGCCTCCACAACCACCCGGGCTGCAGTCCGCTTGGCCTGCCGGTACCAGTCAGATGCCTCAGGAGTTCCACAAGCCAGCCAGGCCCCATAGGCCTCCTTCTTCAGCTTGACGGCATACTTTACTTCCTGTGTCCACCACCGGGTTCGGGGATTGCCGCCTCGATAGGCACCGGAGACCTTACGGCTGCAACTCTGAGCAGCCGCTTCGACAATGTAGGTGGAGAACATGGTCCACTCGGACTCAATATCTACAGCCTCCCCCGGGATCTGGTCGAGGCTCCTCCAGAGGTGGGAGTTGAAGATCTCTGCCAAACGTTTCCAGCAGACCCTTACAGTACGCTTGGGTCTGCCGAGTCTGTTTAGCTTCCTCTCCCGCCATCTGATCCAACTCACCACCAGGTTGTGATCTGTTGACAGCTCTGCCCCTCTCTTCACCCAAGTGTCCAAGACATATGGCTGCAGTCAGATAAAACGACCAAAGTCGATCATTGACCTACGCCCTAGGGTGTTCAGGTGCTGCATGCACTGATGGACACCCTTTTGCTTGAAGATGGTGTTGGTTGTGGACAAACTGTGACTAGCACAGAAGTCCAATAACTGAACACTACTCGGGTTCAGGTCAGGGGGGCCGTTCTGTCCCTAGAGCTAGTTTCCATGTCCAGGGATCGGGTTGTTGAGCCCCCCGCCTTCGACTGCCGCCCGATCCTCTCAGCACAGGCCCCTTACGGTCCCTCCTGAAGGTGGTGAGCCCACGGGAAGGAGGCCCCACGTTGCTTCTTCGGACTGAGCCCTGCCGGACACCGTGTGGGAGGCCCTGCCACCAGGCGCTCACATACTGGCTCCAAGGTGGGGCCCCGGCTGTCCTTGTTTTCACTTCACTCATAAGGTTTTTTAAACCGTTCATGGTCTGACCCGTCGCCTAGGACCAGTTTGCCTTGGGAGACCCTACCAGGGGCATATAGCCCCGGACAACATAGCTCATAGGGTCGTTCGGGTACTCAAACCCCTCCACCACGTTAAGGTGGCAGTGCAAGGAGGGGTTGATTAGAATCACTTTTTTTCTATTTCAGTTTATTCTAATGGGGATTTGTTATACCCTATATGAAGAGTTCAGATGCAAAAGCCTCGAAGTGCCATTTGAAATTTTCTTCTAGAATGATCATTTTTATCAAGCTTGTATATTTAAGTTCAGTAATTTCACTGAAATGACAATGAAGATTACCTATTAATGGTCATTTAAGTGAAATTACTGAACTTAAATACACAAGCTTGATAAAAATGGTCATTCTAGAACCAAATTTCAAATGGCACTTCGAGGCTTTTGCATCTGAACTCTTCAAATATACATTACACATACAATATTTGAATATATGAGTGGTTTTCTGTTTTGTTTCAATAAATATAACACCAATATAATGGTTTGAATAGTATCTACTTATTATGGGAGATGTTCATTTGGACCAACATGTTTCAGGTGGGGATCATCAACATTTGCTTCTTAGACATCATAAAGACTGTAAAAATACAAAAGTTAGAAAACATATATCAATAGGGTCCTGAGGACAGGAGTTCCAGTGATCCAATGTCACAATTTATTTTTACATTTTTTGGTGTTCATTTGAGTGTTTATGCACTATACATCATCTAATCATGACTTGATGATGAATTTAGGGTCTCAGGTATATCTACCATAAGGGAGCGCGTCTTGTTCCACTCGTAGAGTGGGAGCATTCGTGGAATTTCCAGAGAGTTGGGGGCATCAAATTCAGGTTTCACCTCCTGTATCATGATCCCACCGGTCCAGTTCACCACACTTGAGCCATGAATGTTTGTTGTTATTTTGTTCAGATTGTCCCACTCGAGATGAAACACATTTCCTCAGCAGTAGTAATAATAATAATAATGAAAGTATAATTAATTAATTATTAAGCATAACATTTTTTTTTTCAACTTAACAGAAATCTCGAGAGACCATTATCTGCCAGTTAATGTGGGCTTCCATAACGCTAAATGCTCTTCACCAAGAAAGACCTTTCTAATTGTGTGTTGGTGCATGGTGTAGGCTATGTATTTGTGTAGTTAGTTTAAAAATGTATGTTAAATAAACCTCACATTACCAGTGAATCCTAATTACATGATGTGATTTTTAATTAATGCATATTTTTGAACACGTTGTATCTTAAAATGTATTATTTAATTAAAATATCTATGTTATATTTTTAATGTGCAACAAGTGAACATTGGGAACAAGCTCAACATGTGCTCAACAATAATTTACATAGCCAGTTATGAAAAATGGAGGAGATTTATCAAATCGAAAACTAAAGGAGAAAAACAGACTGCCTATATGTGCTTTTTTGGAAATCCAGGGTGGCAACCAATATAGCCAGAAAATACATACATGTGACAATATTTCAGGTGGGGATCATCAACATTTGCTTCTTAGACATCCTAAAGACTGTAAAAATACAAAAGTTAGAAAACATATATCAGAAGGGTCCATAGGGGAGGAGTTCCAGTGATCCAATGTCACCATTTTTTTAAAATTTTTTGGTGTTTATTTGAGTTTTTATGCACTATACATCATCTAATCAAGACAATCCTCATATCTATCAATTCCTCATACAAAGACAAAGAGAAAATGGGGTAGATTGTGTCTGTAGGATGTATTGTTCAGATTCTATGTTGGTTTAAAGTTTTAATTTTCCGCAGCCAAAAATCAAGCACGGACACAAAAGATGATACAAAAAATCACAAATGGGACAAAAATGTGCGCGGGGAACATCAAAATTCATTTTCTAGACACCTTAAGGATTACAAAAAACTAGGTTAAAAAATATATCTTTCGGGTGCAGGTGAACCCCCCCTTCCTACCCTATACATTCTAAATCATTACATCTTCTAAACATCTATTTGACTTCTGACAGGAAACGTCTTATAGACCTATTGCAGATGAGCAAACACTCTAAAAAATACGTCTTCCAGATGTAAAAATAGACGTCTCTGTGATGTACAGGGAATAAGATCATCACAGCAGCGATTGCTCGGAAATGTGTTAGCCTGATCTGAACTTTAGCACAGATTTATAGTCCTAATCCCATAGGAATTTCTGTTGCATAACACTGTGTTAAAAAGCTGTTATCATTCAGGTGCGATCAGAAGTGCTGTGACTCAGAGCCATTGGAGATACAGGGAAGGACAACTTCTAAATGAAGCATCTAATGGGTTTCCTTTTAGAAAAAAACAAGCGTGTACTTAAACATTTTTTTTTTTTTTTTGCGATTCTGATTGCTTGTGGTTTAGACACGACACATTTTAGCTTAAGTTGTTTGCTGTACAATAATCAACTATTACAAAACCCCTAAACTGACTTAAAAAATAAAGATTGTGCTTTCTAACCTTATCTACAGTCATGCACAATCATGTTATGAATAAGCAAGATATTTAAAATGATGAACTAAGTCAAGAACAGCCACAACATAGAAATCAGGTTAGTACAGGGACTTGTGATAACACAAAGGAAATTACAATTTAATACGTTGTTTTTAATATGGCAAAAGGATAATCAACAGTAATTTAATAATTTCAGCTCTGTAAAAGACAGCAGATATACACACAAAACACTTTTTAGTTCATATCTCTGAGCTTTGATCCATGACTTGGCTAATTTGACCATTTTTATTTTTAACATAAAAACATATTTACACTTCCAGGGAATATTGCGAGATGTTCATTTTGCACTTGGCTGGATTTGGCCACTCATTTCAGGCGTATCCAGTTTAGTCCAATCAAATGCTCTCTAGAATGAGAAGCCCCTCCCCCTGGGATTCGCCTAGCAATAGCTTTGATATAAAATGCTACCGGTTTTTTAAATAAAAAAAGGCAATTTTACATATCCCAACCCACAGCGACATCATATGATATTCCCATGGAGAACTGGTGAGAATGACGTATTTTTGTTGACCAATGTCTGCAGTCGAGTTTAGCCCTGTTTCGAGTTTAGCCAAGAGGTTTTGGCTGTTAAATGCCCTAAAGGTCTGTGGCTAACACAAGATAAAGATATTTTCACGTTTTATTCTAACACATAAACGCGTCAGTAAACCTCCCGTGTCATGTGACCACGGTGTCGTTTGTTTATAGCCTACATTTACCTTTCTACTTCTGCCGATTGTATTCAGACTTCAAAATTCATAAAAGTTGTATTTATTTGTTAAGATTATCACAAAATGTGTAAGAATCATAAACTTTTGTTCGTCACAGCGCTTATTTTCTTTATGAATCAAACATCCAATGGGAAAATCCTATTGGGTTTGTGTCAAGGGAACCAGAGTGATGATAACTTACAGGTTGATCAACAAAAATATGTCAAATCTGCAGCCCTCTGTCGGAAATATCAACACAGACAGGACAACTGTTATCAAATGATAATGTAGGGTTGTTAAACTAATCCAGTCCACATTCTTCACGTATGTACAACACAAGTACTGATTTTATAAATGGCTTAATCAGAATAACAAGCCAAAACCCAGACTGCAACAGTGTCGGCCCAGATCCGGGCCACATCCGGTACATGTGGATTCAACACGTACACTAAAAAAAAAATTGGAGTAGGATTTACTTGAAAAAATCTAGGCAACTTTTTTCACTCAGAAAATGCTAGTAAATTTACAAAGATTTGCCAAGTAAAAACCTAAACATATTGATCAGTAGCTTTAATTTGATATCTTTAAGTTAAATTAACTTGGAATTGGGAATTAAGTAAACTTTACAGACAGTAAGTAATTTTTTTAAAGGTTAAAATCGATTTACTTGAAATTGCCTTTGCATTACATTTCACTAAAACAATAATATTGAATTTTATAGTCATTTATAGTATGTGCTTTTCTTAGATCATCTAAGTAATTTATATTACATCATGTTTTTCGTTTTTGTGTTTGAATGTGTCATTTTGAGCAAAAAATTTACTCGAAATGTCACAAAATGGAAAGTTACTAATACTGACAACAAAAATAAACGATAAAACAGTGTAAATACAGCTGGAAACCAGTGAAAAATGAACCTCATTAATTATTCAAGGTCCAGTGCATGATGGGAACCCCATTATCAGAAAAGTTGAGTAATTTTTACTTAATTTTATTGAGTCGATATTTACACTTTCATTTCTACTTGCTTGAATTAAGTACTGATATGGAATTTACTTGTTTTTTTTTTTTAATTCTTGCCTGAACTAACTTTTTCATGTAAATTGCATTGTTTTGTTTTTTTTCAGTAGTATTTACTTCACCAAAAAATCTTTTTTTACACTACCATATCTTTGACAACATTATGTTGAAGTCTGGGAAAACACATCATACACACACTATGCAACAACATCATCCAAAAAGAACGCACACCACTCATTCAGTGTGTGTGTGTGTGTGTGTTGAAGTGCACGGTGAGTAAAAAGTCACACACACTGAAAGAGTCTTCATGCAGAGTCAGTGATGAGAGGAAAACCTGTCAGGCAGAAAACACACATCAGACAACTCATCCCACGCCACACATGTGATGCTCAGGGTGCTGTGAATACCTCTTTAACCTCTGAACCACCTCCGTCACCATGGCGTCGGTGATCCCGGGACACTTCTCTTCCGCCAGGAGCATGGCCTGCTTCAGATCCTCCAACACCGCCGGCTTATACACACCCCGCTTCTGCTTCAGCTGACACAACAACAAACACACTTATCCTGGGACTGATACGCTGAATGGACACAGCAATGCTAGTTCAGGATGCACTGATGTTCATTTGTCTGACCCACAAATCTACGTTTTCTAATCTACAAATATGAAGAAAACTAAATCAAATTCTTACCTCTGCAAACAATGGGGACATAATAGAGGTCATACACTGGGACGGAGACCTTTTTGGACTGTCTGGAACCTAAACAACGAGAGAGAGAGAGACAGATGTGTGTGTACTTTGGCTGCAGGAGCTTTCACTTCACTTACGTTCATCTTTTTTGCTCGATCTGTTTGGTCCTCAGTCACTTCTGACCGAATCATTTTCTGTTTTGAATTATTAAAAATCACAGCTTCATCGGAAGGTTATGATACTTGGTGACTTTTCTGGCATTTAGTATGTGAATACAAAAAACAAATTGAGTTCATGATCCGAGCATGCTAAGTGGTCATAAAAAAAATAGACTCACTCGTGGTCTTCAGTCAAAAATGACCGACTCGTAGGAAATTAATGGGAAATTTATAAAAACACTAAAAATTATCTGTATTTTTGTCTGTACAATCTACAAATCGGCCACAATTCTAAAAGAAAGTCACCGCAGTAAAGGGGTAACACTCTACAACATCAAGAGTGCAAAACAGACAAACCCACACACACACTTTTATATACACCGATAAATTCAGAATACAAAAAATCTGTTTTGAATTTTTAAAAATCACAGCTTCATCTGAATGTTACGAAACTTGGTGACATTTCTGGCATTAGGGATGTGAACACTAAAAAAAATTGAGTTCATGATCTGAGCATGCTAAGTGGTCGAAAAAAAATTAGTCACGATTTTGGTCTTTGGGTCAAAAATGACCCCCATAGGAAATGAATGGAAAATTGACAAAAATTCACCACATTTCTTTTTCACAATTTTTTAAATATATTATTCTACATAAAGTGTTATAATTGAATGAGTTGCATTTTTGATACAAATTCTGAAAAAAAATGGGCATAAAATTTGCTTATAACAACATAAGCTTCTCTTTCTAATCCAATGTTTGGCTGTAATTATAATGCAAAAACGAACACTTTTTTTAATCACTATTTCTAAAACTTAATAAGAAATCATTTTTGAGATTTTTCAAATATATATTCGAATCCACCCAAAAAAAAAAAAAAAAAAAGAGTAAATGTGTTCATAAACAGCTGGGGAATTCACATGCCTCTCCATAGAGATGTGTTGTTCGATTGGCTTGGTTCATTTGTCTGGGACCAAACAGCGTCCGCTAGCGTTCAGATTGGCATTTTTATCCCCAAACCTAAAGGTATAGGGGTATGTTCTCAACCTGATTGGTTGGCTTTTATGACGTATTGCGTTTTTCGAGACAGAACTGAACTTCCAAGATCCAAAGCAATGCTATGTGCTGGGATGAATGCGCTCGTTGTTTGTGCGTAGCACCGTATCATGGTATTTTGATCAGCTGAGAAAGCATGTAGAGGTTTCCCAGACAGTAACATAGTGTCGGTCCGGATCCTGGCCACATCTGGTACATGTGGATTCAACACGCACCAGATGTGGGCCGGATCATAGCGTTCACACTTATTCGAATGAGCCGAACACACCACAGGTCGTTTAATGCCTGGTTCAGGTTACACGATTTTAGCCCGATTTTGGCACGATCCGTTTGACATAGGGTGTTGTGGGGATTCGTAAACGACAACGGGCGTCGGGACGCAAGATTCGATCGTATCATCTTGTATAGTGTGTCATAGTGGGCGACAACCTACGTCGCGTCTGTGATGCTTCACGACATCACGACAAAAAGACTAGCACGTTTAATTTTGTTTAACGGTCGTCCACGACGGTTCTGTCACATGTATGAGGTTGACCAATAGGAGCACAGAAGCTTTTCCGCACACAACTTTAAAAAATGGCGAAACGAAAGAAAGACGATGGTGCTAACGTTAAAACTAAAAGTAAAAATGTATTAGAAAACAATATTTTACCTCAAGTTCTCTTTGGAGGATTGACAGCCCATACTGTCCTCTTCGAGCAATCCAGGAACGAGTCCATTGTCGGGTTTTCTTTCTTTTTTAACTTTTTTTTCTGAACACAGGACAGCCAATACAACACTCACCGCTTCATCCATTGTTTACGTTCGTTTCCGGAAGTCACTCGCTACTAGTTTCGCCTTCTCGATGACATCGCGCACGCCGTTAAAGACGGCATGTGATGACTGGTCAGGAAGCAACGTGTAGTCTGACGTGTGTCTTGTCCACGGCACGACAAGATTTTATGAGTCAAAATCGCGTAATCTGACACAGCGACTATCGTAACAGACAAAAAAATCGTGTAATCTGAACCAGGCATTAATCCAACCAAACATGCCAAGTGTGAACACACCCTATGATGTCGGTTCTCAAGCTTACAGAGGTGTCCAAGCACATTAACCACTGGTGTAAAGAATCACACCAACTATCGACATCTCACAACCACAAACACTATATCTTGTATCGTTTCAAAATGGAACAAACATCTTTCGCTTGATAAGTGTACCTAATGCATGTCTTTAAAATAAACAACTCCTGCTTTGATATTTTCTATCTAATGCAAAGACACCGGCACATCTGATTCCTCACCTTTATGGGAATGATTTCTTCATGCTTATTCACGTTCTGTATCGGTTTCAGCTCTTTGTCTTTGATAGTGTTGAAGATCCAGTCATCTTTCTCAGACTCCCCAGATGCTTCACCATCATCTCTGAGAACATGTACACTCAATATTTCAGTATTTTCTCAGTGAATAAATAAGTATAATATTTATATAACTAAGTGTGCCGATGTTTGTTTGGTGCTTACGAGTCTGAATCTGAGCTGGACTCATCATCGGCCTGTTTTTCTTTCCATTTCTTGTACTTGTCTATGAGTTCTGTCAGGTATGATGGCTTCTTGGAATATCGAAGGATGAGTTTGTGTTTCAAAAGCTCTTTAGCTGTTGGCCTCTGGTACAGACAACACAAACATTGTCTTTTGGTTATTCATGACTATGCATTAGGGGTGGGCTGCTCTGGCCCTCAAGGGTTACTGTCCTGCAGAGCTCCAATCCTAATCAAACACACCTATACAAATCTGACCCAGATTTTTTTCTGTAATACTTGAAAATTAAAGGCAGGTGTGTTTGATTAGTGTTGAAGCACTGCAGGACAGTAACCCTTGATGAACACAGTTGTCAACCCCTGCTATAGATGCAGAAATCTAAAGACTATATAGAGGGTATGCGCGTGATGTAACCATCAGCTGCGGTTACACCCACTGAGTGGCAAAAAGACTGAGCGGCACGATTTATTTTCAGCGTGAATGCCGAGACAACACATAAAACGGGAAAGAGCTTTGCAATTGACTGTACACCTAGGTTTGACAAGAAATCTGAGGTACATGTTTAAGTGGTAAGGAAACCTATGTCGAGTCCAAACTTGAGTTTAAATTGATAATCGTTTGTTTTACTCGCGTTTTCGCAGTTTCCCCTATTAAATCCAGTCAGACAGCAGCTCTTTTGCCGCTCAGTCCGGCTAAAGGAGGCGTGTTTCGGCAGGACAGTGACGTCAATGCATTCTCTCTATAGCAGGGTTACTCAAATCTGGCCCTATTGGGCCACTGCTCTACAGAGTTTAGCTCTAAAGCCTGTTTTATGCTTCTGCGTCGAATCGACGGCGTACCCCCGCAGACCCCTCTGCATCGCCACCAACCCCTCTCCGACCCCACCGCCGTAGCTCGACGTGCACTTGTAACTACGTGTCGAGGCGACGCAGACAGCAAGGGCTGTGATTGGTCAGATTATACATCATTTCATACATCATCCAGTTTCCCCCTCCCGCTATAACGCCATTTTTAAAGTGACCTGTTTGTTTCAACGATGGATCAAGTTGAGGAACGTTTGATCGAGGAAGTACGAAAGTACGACCATCTGTACAATTCCTCTTCAGCGCTCTACAAATACTGCCAAATGGCAAACAACTCCACAAACCGGCGCATGGAACCAAAACAAACTAGCAAAGAGATTTGCGAACCCCTCCACCCAGCGTTCTGGAGGTGAAATGCACCACGATGCAACACAACCTGACGCAGAACCATAAAGCGGCCATGACGCCGTAGGAGTGACGGCATAGCTATGCCGTGGAGTTGACGCAGAAGCATAATGAGGCCTTAACCCTAATCAAAGACACCTAAGCATGCTAATCATGGTCTTCAGAGTTACTAGAACATTACAGGTAGGTGAGATTGAACATGGCTTGAGCTAAACTCTGCAGAGCAGTAGCCCTCTAGAGCTTGATTTGAAGAACCCTGCTAAATCAGAGGTGTCCAATCTTGCTCATGGAGGGCCTCCTTCCAACAGAGTTTAGCTACACCTGAATCAGCTAATCCCTGGGGAATTCCAGGCCGGTCTGTTGGAGCAGGTCAGAGCTAAACTCTGCAGAGAAGATCAACCCACCCCAGAAACAAGATTGGATACCCCTGTTATAAATAGTTTGGCAATACTTACAAAGTTGGGGTCTTTATTGAGACAGACATCTACAAACTCTTTGAGAGCTTTATTGCAGTTTCCTTCCAGTGTGGGTGAATTTTCCTTGGGGATGAGAAACAACACCTTCATGGGGTGAAGATCAGAGTGGGGTGGCTCTCCTTTGGCCAGCTCCATTGCAGTTATGCCCAATGACCAGATATCTGCCTGCAAAACACACAAACCCGAATGACCGATACATTACATGTGGCTGACAGTATGCTACACGTCATTCTCTTTTGAACTAATACCTGCAACGGCATGGATCTAATACATTTGGGTAGGACATGTGTGTAAGACTGTATGATGATGTCACCTATTGAATCATAGGCTACGGCACAAGTTTGTTTAGAAGAATAAAACGTCATCAGCATGCGCTAGTGGTAAACAAATAGAGCAAGGTGAATCACACCTTTGGGGATTTAATGTGCGTTAAAAATGAAGAGGAAGCGAAAGAGGAGAATATGGATGCATATTCAATCTCCAATCTTCTCAAAACTCTGGATTCGGATAGTGCAAAAATGGAGGCTCTAGACCCTTCCGGAGCTAAGATATCGAAACTCAAAATTTCGACCCGAAAAAAAAAACGACAGTGGTACCCCTTTCGTTTTTTTTTTCGGGCGAGAAATTAAGTTTCTCCAATCTTTTCAAAACTCTGGATTCTGATAGAGGGCCACGAGACTTAGACCTGAGTGCAAAAATGGAGTCTCTAGACCCTTCCAGAGCTGAGATATTGAGATCCCACGCACCATTAATGCCATTATAAATATCTCAATATCTCAGCTCAGGACGAGTCTAGAGACTCCATTTTTGCACTCAGGTCTAAGTCTCATGGCCCTCTATCAGAATCCAGAGTTTCAAGAAGATCAGAGAAACTAAAAATTTCGACCCGAAAAAAACGACAGTGGTACCCCTTTTGTTTTGTTTTTTGGGGCGAGAAATAAAGTTTCTCCAATCTTCTCAAAACTCTGGATTCTGATAGAGGGCCATGAGACTTAGACCTGAGTGCAACAATGGAGGCTCTAGACCCTTCCAGAGCTGAGATATCAAAACTCAAAATTTCGACCCGAAAAAAAAAACAGAGTGGTACCCCTTTCTTTTTTTTTTTTTTCGGGGGAAACATTAAATTTCTCCAATCTTCTCAAAACGCTGGATTCTGGTAGAGGGCCATGAGACTTAGATCTGAGTGCAATAATGGAGGCTCTAGACCCTTCCAGAGCTGAGATATCAAAACTCAAAATTTCGACCCGAAAAACAACAACAACAGTGGTACCTCTTTCGTTTTTTTGTTTTTTTTCGGGCGAAAATTTAAGTTTCTCCAATCTTCTCAAAACTCTGGATTCTGGTAGAGGGCCATGAGACTTAGTCCTGAGTGCAAAAATAGAGTCTCTAGACCCTTCCGGAGCTAAGATATCGAAACTCAAAATTTCGACCCAAAAAAAAAAACGACAGTGGTACCCCTTTCGTTTTTTTTGTTTTTTTTTTCGGGCGAGAAATTAAGTTTCTCCAATCTTCTCGAAACTCTGGATTCTGATAGAGGGCCATGAGACTTAGACCTGACTGCAAAAATGGAGGCTCTAGACCCTTCCGGAGCTAAGATATCGAAACTCAAAATTTCGACCCGAAAAAAAAAAACAACAGTGCCCCACAGTACCCCGACAGTACCCCTTTCGTTTTTTTTTTTCGGGCGAGAAATTAAGTTTCTCCAATCTTCTCAAAACTGTGGATTCTGATAGAGGGCCATGAGACTTAGACATGAGTACAAAAATGGAGGCTCTAGACCCTTCTAGAGCTGAGATATCGAAACTCAAAATTTCGACCCGAAAAAAAACCATCAGTGCCCCACAGTACCCCTTTCGTTTTTTTTTTTTTTTAATTACGTTTCTCCAATCTTCTCAAAACTCTGGATTCTGATAGAGGGCCATGAGACTTAGACCTGAGTGCAAAAATGGAGGCTCTAGACCCTTCCAGAGCTGAAAAATTGAGATCCCACGTACCATTAATGCCATTATAAATATCTCAATATCTCGGCTCAGGACGGGTCTAGAGCCTCCATTTTTGCATTCAGATCTAAGTCTCATGGCCCTTTATCAGAATCCAGAGTTTCAAGAAGATCAGAGAAACTCAAAATTTTGACTCGAAAAAAACGACAGTGGCTCTAGACCCTTCCTGAGCTGAGATATTGAGATCCCACGCACCATTAATGCCATTATAAATACTTCTAGCTTGGACTAGCTGGAGTTACTGGAAATCGAAATACAGTGACTTGCTGGCAGCCGTCCTGCTGCCAGTACTGTAAAAATACAAGAAACACAGGATGCACACAGGAAAAAATTCTAACATGAATGCATTGATTGATTCCTAGGTTTATTTTGTTATGAAAAAACAAATGTGCAATATAAAGGAAAAACCTTACGATTAAAGTTGAAATGTTATAATGTTCAAGTTTTTGTTCTAAAAAAAGAAAGATGCACACAGAAAATGACTAATATGACTAGACTGATTGATTCAAATATATTTAGTTTGTTACAAACCATGTGTAATCTGTAAAACCAAAACCTCAAAATTATAGTTGAAATGGTATACTGCTGGAATTTTTTTGACCTTGAGAAAAAGCTTAAAGTATAGACCAACAAATTTTATGTTTATTAACTTATTTCATGTTGGTACATTTTTGGGAAGTACACCTGTTTTGACTTGAGGTCCATTGGAATGGACAAAAAAAAAAATCACAATGAAAGCAATTATATAAAAAAATTAATTTATAGAAACCTCATCAGCTGGAAAAATGTACTTTTATATTTTTCAGAAACTTGAAACATAATTCAGGTCTGAGGGGGTTAAAGAGTCATCTTTAAAAAAATTGGCCACAGGCCTAGGTGGGTGTGATGCTTTGGGACATGCATTACATTGTGAGTGAATCTAACCTTTGAGTCGTACTCTGACTGTTTAATGACCTCTGGTGCCATCCAGAATGGAGTGCCCACAAACGTGTTCCTCTTGATCTGTGTGTCTGTGAGCTGCCCAGCCACACCAAAATCAGCCAGCTTCACATCCCCCTGCTCTGACAACAGGACGTTGGCAGCTAGAGAAAAACACACAAACACACATCAGCCATCTTGATTTGAGCTTTCAGAACAGAAGTTCATCTTGAAACATCTTGAAATGCTGGACTTCAATAGTAGAAAAATGTGCAGGTACCATACCTTTAATATCTCTGTGAATTTTCTTCTCTGAATGTAGGTAATCCAGACCCTTAAGGATCTCTCGGAGGATGGTGGCAATATGAGACTCATCAAGAGGTCCTGGTCCCAGCTGTAGATCAAAGAACCTGTTAAGGTGATTATACATTGGGGGAACTTTTTGAGTAATATTGCTGGGCGATGCTGCCATCAACTGGCAACCAGGTGAGACCAACCGATCTAAAGTATCCAGATAGAAATGTGCTACCCATTCCTAACAGGAACGTGCCCAAGCAACATTGGTCAATAAATTTGCCCCGTGTCATCATCTTTAGACCTGTTAAGGCCAATGAACACCGCACAGACAAAAGCCAGCAAACATGTTTGTTGGGTTTTGTCGATCAGTGTGTTACCCCTGATGGCCTATCTTGTCATTGGTCTTGGTTTGTTTTCATCTGACTGACCAAATCATGACAGTTATTTTTCATAAAATCCGAAATCCAACAGCCAAACAACTTGTTTGTTGGTGTTTGTTGACGTTTGTCTGTGTGGTGTGAGTTGAGAATCTTAATAAACACGTAGAGTTGGACTCCAAACCAACTCTAAACCTCTGGAGAAACACAACCAACCTTGGATGCCTGAAAACGCAAAGTTTTAGAAGACGGTTTGCATGTAAACAACAAAACCCCGAATCTCTGAAGACGATGACGTCATTCACATGCGTATTACCTGTTCAGTCTATAGTGTTTCATCGCCATCTAATGGCCTGGCAGCTTAAAACAGCGTTTTAGCCGTTTTCGCGGATTTGTGTGAATGGGGATCGTTTTGACAATAATTTCTTATGTACGTGAAATACTGAAAAGATACTGATTAAGCATATCGTTGTCAAGTAAAAGTACCCTAAATCAAAGCACCTCAAACAGCTAATTAAGATGCTCAGGATTAATAATTAATAACAGACAGGTGTGTTGGAGCAGGGTTGAACTGAAGTCTGCAGGAAGGCGGCTTGGACTAGGCTTGGCTACACTAGTCCAAGTGATTTTTCTTATTATAACAAAGTCGCCACACCAACTTGTCATCTGGACTAGATGGATTGTAGAATTGGCTGAAATGAAAACCCATGCCCTAAAACTCAAAATATGTCCTTTAGACCAGTGCTTTCAAACCTTTCCTAGAGGGCCCTCAAAACGGCACATGTTGGACACTACCATTTTGGGTCTTGCGGTCTCTATAATTAGCTGATGAGTTGAATCAAGTATAGTTAGATGAGTGAGACATCCAAAATGGGCAGTGGTGGAGGGCCTGTCCCAAAAAAATAAGTCCTAACCCTATCCCTGCCCCTAAACCTAACCCTATAACTCATAATGATAGGTGATTAACACTGATGTAGAACCCAAACTTGACATAAACTCTAAACTGTGTCCTTCAAATCTGATTGGTTAATTGGAATGTTGTTCCAGGGTCAATAAAGATGTTGATGTTGTACCTGCTGAAATCATGTTCACCATTTCCCAAACTTGTCCTGGTCTTGATTTGGGAATCATTACACATTTTGCATGTCTGCCTGTTCCAACGGACCTGTTTCAACTCATCAGCTCATTAGTAGAGACTGCAAGCCCTAAATTAGGTGTGTCTGATAGGTGTAGTTTTTTATATTGTTTTAAATGATACATTTTTGTAAATACCAAGGTGACAGTATGAACCATTATTTGTAAAGTTGAGGGAATTCAAATTCTTACCAAATCCAGAGCTGAACCCCCTCCTAAATATTCCATGATGATCCATAGTTTTGACTCCTGGAAGAGACATATATTCATATAAACACATATTTCCAATTTGAACTGACTTATTACGGGTGAGTCTTGTCTTTTTGTCTGATGAGCAGAATTGATTTTTAAATAATAATAATAATTCATTACATTTATTTTTTATATATATATATATATAGCACATGTTTGCACTCAAAGCACTTCATATATGTAAGGGAGGAATCTCCTCAACCACCACCATTGTCCAGCACCACCTGGATGATGCGACGGCAGCCATATTGCGCCACACACCAGCTTAAAGGGTATCAGACCACAAAAAGTGATTCAGGAACAATGGGAACCCTGGCATTTGGAAGAGCCTCAAGAATGCCGGCCAACCCTGTGTGCGGGTTCTTGCACTCTGTGTTATGAGCCATTTATTTTATGGTGAAACTTTCATGTTTATAGCGATTTTAAACCACATTAGGTGACTGATTGAATAGCGATCTGATCGCGAAAAGACAAGTGCAAAAGTCCTACAAAACGCTCTAGAGAAAGAAAACACCTCTTGAGTAAATCAACTGTGAGTATTTCCGGTGTTCAAGCCACAAAATAAAACTTTACTTCTCAGAAACAACATCAGCATACAATTGTTTTAACCCTTGTGCTGCATTAGATTTTTAACACCGTTGAGTGCATTAAGGACAAAAAATGGCCACATATTAAACATTGCCTAAAATATTATATATTATTATTATTTTCCACTTTTACCAAGTTAAATCTTTTAACCAGCATCAGTCCTCATCATAACTACCAAAAATGTATTCAATTTCAGGATATTAACCCTTTAATTACCAGTTTTGTTTGCGAAACCATCGATTTGTATAAGAGGAAAAAACACAAAAATTCAATTATTTTCAATAAACTAAATGCAAAGAGAAAACTTTAGATTTGGATTATCACAGTCCCACTTTGCAAAAAATCCCACTTAGCGCGTTAGAGACCAAAAATGGCCACCTATTAAATATTGCCTATTGCCTAAAATAAGGTGCATTTCCACCCATAGGGAATAAATATGTAGTGACGTCATCTGGTGGAATACACTATATAATGCAAATATAATGCTTTTGCTTCAAAATGAAAGGATGTTTGTGCAAAAATCATGTTTCATGTATTAGCCTCAGATTTAAACAACGTTTTAATGGGTTTCAATGGGCCATTTTTGGTCTTTATGGTGCTGAGTGTTACTATTTGATCTACACAGTGTGTGTTATACATATTTTGCAAAATGGGATCACATTTTTTACATGTATCCAAAAAGTCACAATTTTGCCAAATTTCATACCATTTGCATTAAAACAGCCAAAATGGTCAAAGAAATTAAACTGCAAAAGACCAAAAATGTCCCTAATGCAGCATAAGGGTTAAACAATTAAATTCAAACACTAACTGACATATGGGGTGTTAACAATGTTAAAATGAAAATATTAAAATCACTGCTTATCCTTTCTGCAAAGAGAGCATTTCAAATCACCAACGACATGCATGAAGTGATCATCTGCTTGGTCGCATAACAACATTACATAATACAGCTTGTCACCACGAGTTGCCTGACACACATTTAACTGCTCCACAGTACCAGTGCACGGGGCTCACCTTCAGATAAGAGCCGTAGTATTTAGTGATGAAGGGGCTGTCACACTGGCTGAGAACTGTAATCTCCTGCTGGATGTCCTCCACTTCATCCTCAGCCTCCTCCAGGTCGATGATCTTGATAGCAACTAGCTGTTGCGTGCGATTGTCAATGCCTTTGAAGACTTCTCCAAAGGACCCCTTCCCGATCCGCTCAAGCTTGGTGAACAGCTTCTCCGGGTCAACATTCACATTCTACAAAAGAAAGGAAAACAAGTGAGTAGTTTCGTAGTTTAAAACTATTTATGGAATCAGAAACGCTGCCCTTTTCCCAACGCATTCTCATCCTAGGGACGTTTCGTCTAAATCCAACGCACATGGCACCCTTTAGCATCAATATAACACGCTTCGGTTATGGGTAGGTTTAGGTCTGGGGTAGGGTTAGACCACTAGGAGGCGCCTTCTGGCCCATATATATCTGCATCTCATATTGACGCTAGTGCGTGCCATGTGCGTTGGATGTAGACGAAATGGGAAAAGCGTCAGTAAATGACGCCTTGGGATGAGACCGGCTGCTTTTCCATGAGCTGGAAAATAGTAAATCCCAAATTGTGCAATACGCTTCTTACCTTTTTACAATATAGAAAGTCCAACATAAAAAGCTAAAACTTAAAATAGTGTAAAATAAAAACAAGTGTCTACACATATCCATACAACATATCTGTGGACATACAGTTGGCGTAGACACAGCAATGCTAGTCAACTCAACACTCTTAGAAGAAAAGGTTCTATCAGTGCTACGTATTTGGAACCCCTAAAAGGTTCTATACACTCTTAAAAAAGGGTTCCTCTGGGTTCTTTATAGAACCCTGGAGTTCCATACATGGCCAATCCACAAGTTTCCGAGGGGCGCTCCTGTAAAAAATAAAGTAAGTCGAAACTTCCGTTGAGGCGGCGGAAGTAGCATTCAAATGGTATTTTGTGTGTTAGTTAGCGAAGAGGCTAGCTGTTTTTCGGAGAATTATTTTACTATTTAAAGACGCAAATCTTTATGAGAGATGTCGTTACGGAGCTCAGGGACAACATGTGCTGTTCGCGGTTGTATGTATAACCGGACTTAACTAATTCAATGGCTTAGACGTGATTGTTTTGAACATAAGCTGAAAACGAAATCAGAGTGATCCTGCCAGAGCCCGTCTCTGATCCTGCCAACGACTGTGGTTTCCATCACCTCCCAAAAGACGACCAATCTTCCTGTGTACATTTGTTTAAATTCTTAATATTCTATAAACTCTATCAGCATGTGATTGGCTGTTCGTTCGCTACTGATGTTACACCTAAACTCAGGATCAAAGCCTGTGTTGACAGAATACCAAATGTGCCAGTTAATGTAGCCTATTCAAGCAGCACATTCATTTATAATTTTGAATAAACTCCAAAGCACAATGACTAAGTGTGTATTTTTTATTTTAATTGTTTGTCAGCTCGCACAACTGTCTGTCACCATGCCTTGATGAGTATTGATTATTAATAATGTTATTATAATACTCCCAACCAACTACTGCGGAGGGTAAAGGTACTGTTATTTCACCCTTTTTAATTTCGTTGAGGTTGTGTTCCCACATCGTTAGCTAGTTTGGATCGCTATAACTTGAATGACTGTCAACTGTTGAATGAACAAGTTTGAGTGTCAAGCATGTCAAGTCGCGCTTTGTTTACTTCCAACCGGAAGTCGCGCCCACTTTTGACGCAAGGCCTCATGGGGCGTAGGAAACTTGTGGATAGAACCTTTAAAAAAAAAATAGTTCTATATAGAACCATTTTGGAGTTCCATATATGAAGCGGGGGATGGAACCATTTCTGGTTCTAAATAGAACCATTTCTTCTAAGAGTGAACCTGCTTGACTTCATCTTCATCACACCCTCACACAGATCTCATGTCCATCTCTGGCAATGCAACTGAAGAAGCATCTCTTGGTATGCTGATTTTTGCCCTGGTTTTACTGGCCATAAACTTAAAGCATCTATGCACACGGCCAATGAAACAACGGTTTATGATGAGAGAGGCATTCAAACACCGATACAGTCACCAGATGTTCATTTTAACAATCAGAATTAATCGTAATGTCATTCAAGTAAGCCTCGTGATTCACACGAAGAGCTGAAACATAGCAGGTGCATTCTGCAATCCCAAAGGCATCACTGCATATCGGAAAAAAGTTGGAGTTTCAAAAGAATGAATAGAAAGAATGGAGAACACAAACATTTGTGCGACTCTAGTGGTCAAACTCTTCACCAGTTTGGCAGCATCTAGCCTGATATAGTTTTCCATAAGGTGCAATGGGATCCCTCTCTAATGTAGGCAGTAGTCGCTAAATTAATGTTTTGACAGTAAGGAACTCTTTGCACAGGCCAATTACGACTCTATAAATGTCAATGCAGCTTGTGCTGAATCAGGACATATACACGACTAATCTAATCTCACACACGTCATTTACAATAACCATAGTCACGGCCTTTCCACTAACAGTGGCACTTTGACCGCCAGGTATTTTGTGTTATATAATAACAGATATTAACCCTTACTGTGGTAAAACTCAAATTCATTTTCTTATGGAACATTTCTGCTGGTAAACACAATATTCTACATATATAAAAAGCCAACTTTCACAAATATTAGCCTCACACACTTCGTCTTCCTACATCAGGACCATGATGTCAACTAATAACAACCAGAAAACACTCTTTCACACTCAAACACACAGTACCTTTCGTCCATTAGCGTCCATGACTGTGGCTGCTGCGTCCTGAATACGCCGTTCACACTCATGTGTTAGTCAGTCCATCAGGACTCTTTATCATATGGGTGTAGCGGGGCGGGACCACAGCCGGGATCAAAGAGCAGGTTGCCTCTTACAATGTTTAGGAATACAGTCTATATGCAATTAGTTTCACAAAACTTAACAAAAAACGTAAGCTATAAACCTGACTTAAAACCAATGGGAAAGTTGTGTCTGATGCCAAAAGGATCATCATTTACCCTCGTGCTGTTCAAAACCTGTTCAAAACCTTCAAGCTCTAAATAGGACAAGAAAATACGTCATCAATTTGTTATTCACTGGCAATCGTTTGTGCTTTGTGAACTTCGGTGAATTGTGGGGTATATTACATAGTATTAGAAGGAGATCTTTGATAAAAATCAATGGGGCAACTTGGGCCACAATGCCAACGCCCACTCTTCAGGGCTTTTCACACTTGAAATAGTCAAAACATGGTCATTGTAAACTTAGGCTTCTCTGGGTTATCTTGTTTCACGTTTCACAATGCTATTTCTCGACCTGCAATTTACAATTAATCCTGGGCATTCATAAACTGATGCTTCACACACGGGCTTTTCACACTGTGGAAATCGCCTTTCTCATCCATGAATATCGTCTTTCTAAACGCTGCTTTTAACCCCAGGTAGAGGAACGTTTGACACTTATATTTCAGAAGCGGGGATAAAATCATATTTTACCCGAGGTTATGAAACCTTGCTGGACTAACTGTTAACCCAGGGTGAATTATGAACAATGTGTAATGTGAAGCGGGCTTCCATTTACCCGGGGAGTACAATGACCCAGGGTTAACTTCAAGTGTGAAAAGCCCTCCTGTATGTTCCTAACCCTGGGTTAATGTTCTCATTGGCGTTGTCACTTTCTCAACAGCTGTGGTTTCAGAAGTTTTTTCCCCCCATTTATTTTCGATCCTCAATTAATTCCTCAATAAACATTTTACTCCATGAACCAAACCAACCAGTTCTAAGATAAATCACAGATTCAATTACAGCTTTAAAGCATTTAATACATTTCACCAACTTGTAAAGGTTTGTATCAATGATGTACAGGAAAAACTGGAAAAAAGTAAACAAAATTGATTTGTGGTTGTCATTGATTATGAGTATCAAGTTTATTATATATTTTAAGTTTTACTATATTAAAATATATAAGTAGATAAAAAGTGAAGGGAGACCAACTTGAATGCTTCATTCACTGGTGTGGGAACTGTTTTACCACAACTTCATTCACCAAATGCATGGATGCGGCTCTAGCTCTGCCGAGGCTTCGGGGCATCCGGGTACTAAATTATATCAACAACTGGCTTATTATGGTCAAAGAAATGTCACTGATCAATGTTATGTATAGTATAATATGCACTCACCTAAAGGATTATTAGGAACACCATCCTAATACTGTATTTGAGCCCCTTTCACCTTCAGAACTGCCTTCATTCTACATGGCATTGATTCAACAAGGTGCTGAAAGCATTCTTTAGAAATGTTGGCCCGTATTGATAGGATAGCATCTTGCAGTTGATGGAGATTTGTGGGATGCACATATAGGGCACGAAGCTCCTGTTCCACCACATCCCAAAGATGCTCTATTGGGTTGAGATCTGGTGACTGTGGGGGCCATTTTACTACAGTCAACTCATTGACATGTTCAAGAAACCAATTTGAAATGATTCCAGCTTTGTGACATGGTGTATTATCCTGCTGGAAGTAGCCATCAGAGGATGGGGACATGGTGGCCATAAAGGGATGGACATGGTCAGAAACAATGCTCAGGTAGGCCGTGGCATTTAAACGATGCCCAATTGGCACTAAGGGCCTAAAGTGTGCCAAGAAAACATCCCCCACACCATTACACCACCACCACCAGCCTGCACAGTGGGAACAAGGCATGATGGATCCATGTTCTCATTCTGTTTACGCCAAATTCTGACTCTACCATCTGAATGTTCAACAGAAATCGAGACTCATCAGACCAGGCAACATTTTTCCAGTCTTCAACTGTCCAATTTTGGTGAGCTCTTGCAAATTGTAGCCTCTTTTTCCTATTTGTAGTGGAGATGTGTGGTACCCGGTGGGGTCTTCTGCTGTTGTAGCCCATCCGCCTCAAGGTTGTGTGTGTTGTCTGCATACCTCGGTTGTAACGAGTGGTTATTTCAGTCAAAGTTGCTCTTCTATCAGCTTGAATCAGTCGGCCCATTCTCCTCTGACCTCTCGCATCAACAAGGCATTTTCGCCCACAGGACTGCCGCTCACTGGATGATGTTTTCCCCTTTTCACACCATTCTTTGTAAACCCTAGAAATGGTTGTGTGTGAAAATCCCAGTAACTGAGCAGATTGTGAAATACTCAGACACCAACAACCATGCCACGCTCAAAATTGCTTAAATCACCTTTCTTTCCCATTCTGACATTCAGTTTGGAGTTCAGGAGATTGTCTTGACCAGGACCACACCCCTGAATGCATTGAAGCAACTGTCATGTGATTGGTTGATTAGATAATTGCATTAATGAGAAATTTAACAGGTGTTCCTAATAATCCTTTGGGTAACAGAAGTGTTTCCATGGCACTTCTGGTAAAGAGTAGGTGTGTAACCCTTGGCCACATTCCACTCAATGGCCTTTACCAATCATGGCCTTCTAATAATCCCCATCCACTGAACTGGCTCTATCACTCTCTCTGGTAAGAGTCAAGACATTTATACCTCATAATGAATTCTAATGTGTTTTGCTAAAGACACCCTACATAAACTCAAAAGACTAAAGATAGACAGACCTTTGTTTCATAGTTCCTTGTTTATTAGCTTAACAAATCTTACCCTAACCAGACCATTTGCATTTTAAACCATGTCTAAAAATATTACGACAGAAGGTTTTACACTACAGAATTTTTCATGATACATCCGATTGTTCACTCAGTAGGGTCTTATCAATACAGTAACACTGAATTTGACAACAAGGTCTGCTCACAGTCATTTTATTTACATAAATATGGAACTAAAGGGTAGATCTTAACATATAACAATCCAGTCGTCTTCATATCATAGTATCTCATAGCTTGGTATGTTTGAGCTCCTGCTCATTCTTCTGCTCTTTATCTTTGTCCTCCATTTCTAGTGTCTCTTTCTTCTCTTCCTCTGGCTCAAGCCCCTGCTCCCTCCTGATCTGAGCCTCAATCTCAGCTGGGTCAATGTAGGTGTAGAAATACGCCATGAAGGAGAAGATGATACTCACAGCCACAAGCAGGGACGCAAACAACACATACTCTGCCCACTGTGGGAGAAAACACAGACATTGAATCATTCAACACATTTTTTTAATTCTGTCATGATTTTTTGTTGTTCAAAATCTGTGCGTGTTCATACAGCTCGGCTGAATGCGTGTGTGAGGTCATGTGGATGCTTCACCTGTTTCGGAAGCTTTCCCAGCTCTGCCACAATCAGCACAATAATGTTTCCCACGGCATTGGTGCACAGCCAGCCGGCCTGCAACACGGACTTCATGTTCTTTGGAGCCTGAAGACACAGAAGCATTGACTGGAGATATCGACTGGAGGATTATCTTGGATATCGTATGCCAAAAAGACACTTTTAAAGGGATAGTTCGCTCAAAAATGAAAATCATGTCATTTACTCGCCCTTATATCGTTTCAAAACTGTATGACTTTCTTTCTTTGGCTGAACACAAAATAAAATTCGAAGGATGTTGATAACCCAACAGTTTTGGTTTCCATTGATTTCCATTGCATGTACAAAAACTGTTGAAACCTCCTTCTAAATATCTTCTGTTTTGTGCTGAAGAAAGATATGCATACAGGTTTGGAAAGACAGCACAATACAGATTGGCACGTTATGCGGCAACTACACTCTTAGAAGAAATGGTTCTATTTAGAACCAGAAATGGTTCCATCCCCCGCTTCATATATGGAACTCCTATATAGAACCATTTTTTTGGTAAAAGGTTCTATTGCCCAAGTACGGGACCCCGGGGTTCTATATAGAACCCAGAGGAACCATTTTTTAAAAGTGTATAGAACCTTTTAGGGGTTCCAAATACGTAGCGCTGATAGAACCTTTTCTTCTAAGAGTGTAGACAAGTATTTTATCACGTGGGAATGCTGTATTGACCAATCAATATCCAGGACTGTGACTATCCATTTAATTACTGATCTTAAAATATATATTTTGTTAACGCACTCCAACTTAAACATCCCAAACAGCTCTTACGGCTGCTTGCAAAGGCATGTCTCAGCAAGTAGGATAAAAGTAAGTCTATAAAAGTTTAAAAGTAGGATACATTCAATAAAAGGTCCAACATATTAAATTTGGTCTTGCACTCCTTCACTGTAAAATTTTTTTTTTCATGATTTGTCATCGCAACATTTTTTTCTTTTGTCAAATCAACTCAAATAATTAATGTAGTTCAGATAACATAATATTTTGAATTTTTGGTGATTAAATCAATCTCTTTCATTGTATTAACTCAATTTTTCTATTTCAATGAACTTAAAATAAATAAGGCAACCAGGTTACTTAATTTTTTTAAGTTAAACCAACAATATTTTTTACAGTGTGTAACTGAAGCTGAATATCTTTTCCCTAGTAACGCATCAGCCATGCCCCCTACGAGGATAAACACCCTCTGGCCCCGCCTTCTACAGTAGCCACGCCCCCAAACTCTCACTATAGGCTGAGCTGGAAACAGACTGACATCTGAGCAGAAACGCTCCCAGTGGCCGTGAGGCTCAGAGATAAACCCATCAATGGCATACTAATAGTTCTCAATAAACATTAAACTGGGTTACGAGACTGTATCTTACATACTGTAACAGAACATTTGATATATTTCTACTGTCTATTTGGTAACAGCTGATACTGTATTGGTTTTAGAAGGTTATGAGTGAAGACTGTTCAAACAGTGTTATTAGTAATTAATCTAATTTTAATGTGTAAAATTAAATGTCTAACTGTTCGAGCGGTGAAGTGAACTGTTGTCCCACCTGTGAGTAGGAGAACTGCAGGCCGGTGACGGAGAACATGACCTCTCCTGTAGTGATGAGGAAGTACTGAGGAATCTGCAGAGCCATGTGGACCGAGTTGGGCTGAATGTCCTCAACGGCCTTTATAGACTTACACTGCACACACACAACGACACACATATAAACCAAAAAACAAGACACAGGGGCTATACAGATGACACAGGCAGGTGTACATGCTGAGGGAGGATACACACATCAGTGGAGAACAGCGTGCTGGGGACGAGGAACGTGTATGAAGAACCGAATCCAAACTTCTGAGAAAACTCACACGACTGCGCGCCGTTGCTGAGCACGAACTTCCGTCTGAGAAGATAAACCGGAAGAACAGCAAGTCATTCATTTCGTTTTATTGTTTATGTTTACAGGGACAATACACAATTAAGAGTAAATGCACCCGAGTTAGCAAACAGCTCATTCACATCTGCTGTCCCTAAACAAACAAAATAACATACTGTATAATATTACATATATACACCACATAAAACATCACAATACATATGTCCAGGAATGTAAGTGTACATGTAATATAAAACAGATAATTTACAACAAAGTCATTAATGGTTGCAGATTTGTTCTGATAGTAGCCAGTACTTAAAGGAGTAGTTCACTTTTTTTTTTTTTTAATTTACTGATAATTTACTCACCCCCATGTCAGCCAAGATGTCCATGTCTTTCTTTCTTCAGTCGAAAAGAAATCGTAAATCTTAAATAAGGGTCTTATCTAGTGAAACAATCGGCCATTTCAAAAATAAATAACAAGTTTGAGTTTTATAAGCACAAATGCTCGCCTTTCTCTGTTCTGTGATGCGCGTTCGTGACTCTCCCGTTCAAAGTCGTTCATCAAAATGAACAAATCTTTTTTCGAGTCATTTCATTCATTTCGTTTGTTGAATGAACCAAATGACTCGAAAAAAGATTTGTTCATTTTGATGAACGAGTCACGAGAGTCACGAACGCGCATCACAGAACAGAGCAAGGCGAGCATTTGTGCTTATAAAACTCAAACTTTGTTATTTATTTATTAAATGAACGATCGCTTCGCTTGATAAGACCCTTATTCATCGTCTGGAATCATTTAAAGCCCTTTGAACAGTTTGCACTGAAACTGTCTTTTGGACCTTGGGCCGTTCGGTTCCCATTGAAGTCCATTATATGGAGAAAATCCTGGAATGTTTCCCTCCAAAACCTTAATTTTTTTTTTTGACTGAAGAAAGAAAGTCATGAACATCTTGGATGACATGGGGGTGAGTAAATTATCAGCTAAAGTTATTTTGAAAGTGAACTACTCCTTTAACTTGTTTTTATAAATTCAAAAGCATTCAAACCCCATTTTAATCCAGAATGTTTTATACAACTGGGTAAGACTTTATTTTAAGGTGACGTAGTTATATGTTACATGTACTTCCTGTAGTAACTAACCCTAAATCAAACCCTAACCTCACCTTTGGTAAGTATAGTACTTTATTCTGTTCTTTGTGTTGGCACTGCCCAGTTTCCCTTTGTCCTCCCAAGGTCCCGTGTATCATCATTTTGCTGGTGTGTATTTACTTTTTTTTTCTTTTTTTTTCATTTCATTTTCAATTATTTTGGCTTTATTGTGATTGTAAATAATAATCTTGGCCGATCATTGCACTTCACGTTCTACTATCCCAGATAGCAAACTGACATTGAATCAACGTGGAAATATGACATCGAAACAACGTTGATCTGACATTGTTTTGCTCATCGAATTAACGTTGAACCAACGTCAGACGTGTCATTCATTCAAAACTAACGGAAAATCAACTTGAAATCAACGCGTTGTTTCAACGTTATGAAAGCAAACCAATTTTCGATTTTCATTTAGCTTTGAAGAATGCCGCGTCTGACGTTGGTTCAACGTTAATTCGATGAGCAAAATCAACGTTGTTTCAATGTCATGAGAGACGTCGTTTCCACGTTGATTCAATGTCAGTTTGCTGTCTGGGTATGGTCTTATTCACTCTCCCAGTATGTTAATGGTAGCAATAGCTTAAGTAAATAAGGTTAATAGTTAAACCAGTGTAGGGTCGTGACATTATCAGTTCTGTTGTAATTGTTTTGTTGAAAAATTCTATATATATATATGAAGAGCTCTTTTCCAAAACGCGTTAAACGACATTTTTAAAAAAAATGAGTTTGTCGTGTCATTCTGCTGTGGACAGAACCCTTTCACTGCTCCATCAACGTTTCATGCCGAATCGCTATATTTCCTTGTTTAAAATGTACTGCAAGATACAGTCTCTTTCCAAGCCGCGATAAGCGCCAGCCCTGTTTTTAGCCTAAACACGATAAATCCTCAAATTCAATGAGCGCTCTACACAATCCAGCACGGCGGCACTCTGAACAGAGGTTTATTATGTTCATTCATTCCTCAAAATGAGTCCTAGTTTTCTAGTCGACTAGTAGTAGATCGTTTAAGCCATTTGTATTATCAGTAATCACATATATTGATTTAATTAAATGGGAGAGAAACCAAATGAGCGTTTTTAATTGCATATTCCGCATCTCAACGTATGCATAAAGCTTGCCACAAAGAACCGGCAAAAGTAATGATTATGCATGAAACATTTGAATTGTTTAAAACTAGTGTTTTCTGTCAGTGTCAGCAACAAAGATAAAGTTGATGATGCTTACTCGCCATCTTCGCAGTGAACGCGCATAGAAAAACGCATACTTCGAATTAGCCTACATACGCAGAGAGTTGCCAATTTATTTTAGTTTTTAATTGTTTTGTTTAAAAGTAGATATTTAAAGCTTTCTGTAGCTTAGTTCTCAGGCCTGTGTGAGGCAAGCATCGCGGTGTTTCGGTTCATATTATGAGACGCGCTCCGGTTCACCTGCGCGCCTCTGTGTCCTGATTATATTGTCTGATATTTACTTCTAATGTATTAATCCAGTCAATTTGTCGATGAAACATTTATTAAAATGAAGATACAATTTATATGAAACGAAATTTACAAGCTTTCTACAAAACAAAACTTAATAAGTGGTCAAAATCATGTCTGACGCACTCCAAATATTTTCCGATATTGGGCAGCTTTTGAATTTTGATCCTATCTTACTCATCTCATGCGGTTCCCTTTTCATAGCCAACTCAACATAGATGAAATAATAAAAATAAGTGATGTAATATTATTAAAAACAAATGTGAAATGTTTATTTTTTTTTTTTTGTTTTTTTTTTTAACTTATATTTAAGCGTCATGCTGCTCCGCTTTGCTCACATGTTATGTAGCCTGTGTGTGTGTGTGTGCATGTGCTGGAGGGGTGCCCATCCCTTTTTTGAATATCATTATCATATATTGATCATTTTTAATAATTCGTTTTTTTCATGCATATGTTGAAATTGGTACTATTTGTTTGAGGTTTGACTCTTTACTAAAAATGACTTTACTAATAATGATACAAAAAATGGATGGATTTAAAGCGTTTTGGAAAAATAAAATTAACTTTTAAATTATCATTAACAATATTGTTGTTTGATTTAATAATTATTGTTCAAAATGTTCAGACTGAACCAATAAAACATTTAAACAGGATAATTTGAATATTCACAAAATGTGTGGGTCTAGGTAAAAAATGTAGTTTTCCTGAAAACTATTGAAATGGATTTATAGCGTTTTGGAAAAGAGCTCTTCATATATATATATAAAGTACTAATATAACTTTAATAAAAGCAATTCACAAATTATTTTAGCAATCATAATACTTTATGAAACATCAATGATAAATCTGAAGAACTGACTTACGTCCCCTGATTAACCAGAGAGTAGTTTGAAGTGACGGATGGCTCCAGTTCAGAACTGAAGGTAGTGATGTTCAGATCCGCTGTCCAGCCGTTCACAAACCTGTGACATCACACATCATTACAGGAGAGTTCAGTTCCCAGTTGCTGCGTCTGAAGTGATGACGCTATGGGAATGCACCTGCGTGATCGCGTCTGACGTGACAACGCTATGGGAACGTAGCGTCGTCATGTGTGTGTGTTTGTGTGTGTGTGTGGTAAATTAATTCACACAGTCACAGAAGGATTCATATGTAAATAGTGTTACTTTCACGCCCAGATTCGTTCTCAGACACTGAATTTTGGCACCGATTGGTTTAATATGAATCGGTACTCGGTAGTCGCGACGTTATTCGGTTGGTGCCCTTAAAAGTATAGAGTTCGGTACCCAACCCTGACGCTGCCAGTCACACGTCACGATTTCACGTACGAGTTTTCCCATAGCGTCATCACTCAGACACAGCTTCTCGCTCCCTTCTCAGGGAACCACAGTTACAATCTGAGACGTTTTAAGAAACAGTAAATATATATATGTTTGTCCACTGACCTAATGGCATTCTTTCCTTCCCTTGGTTTGGACTTTAGGTCTTCTTGCTGGAGGAACAAATCAAAAGACAGGGACAAGTTCACTGTTATATTTATCACTGGGATTGTATCACCGTAATGTTGGACCAGTAAAGGCCCTTATAAACTTCAAGTGAAACGGAAGAACGAAGACGTGGAACATCATTTCAACATAATTTGGACATAATCTGGCCAAAGCGAAAGTGTTTTGCAGTTTATTTCATAGCTCAAAACAGCTTGCCAGTGCAAACTTTCTGTAAAACTGGCCAGATGTTACACCATCTTGAGCTGCCATAGAGCATCACAGCCGGTGCCGGAAGTAAAAATTCAATACAATTTCTACATTGACAGTTGGGATATAAGCCATAAAAACGTAACCATACATGGTAGACTTAAAACCAGCTACGGCTGTACTAAGTGATTGTATATGCTCATATAAACGGGAAAAGTTAATGGGGCACTAACCTTGTTTTAAGATAAATCCCTTTTATTCACGATGTATTGGATAAGTACTTCATTACCCACAATCCTGAACAATCCCACAGTGATGCATCTGATTGGCGGAAGTCGTGTAACGTGTCTGAAACCCCGCGAAGGCGCGTGAAGACTGAAGGTCGTGTAATGACGTAGGGCTAAGTTCATTGGTCGCACCTCTGAGACGCCCGCGCGCCATTGGATATACAGTAGCCGCAACACAGCCAATAAGCGAGCCAGATGCTCAATGTTTTTGCATGTGCATAAGCTTCAGTAAATCGAGGAAAATGATTCACTGGAGGAAAAAGTTCACGCGGCCGTCGTCAGATTTGGAAGTCACTCAAAAGGCTCTTTCACGGTGGCTCTCAGTCGACTTCAGTGAGGCGCGGTGGTTTATGGGAGGTGTAGTTCCTTTGCTCGGAAATGAAAATATGTACACAGTCTTGTACCCTTGACGTTTTTTCGACATTCTCTTCGTTTTTTTCACTCAAAATGATGTGTTGTATGCTTATGAGTTCAGCCGTAACTGATTATCCTCAGACATGCTCTAATACTCTTTAGATATGGATGTCAATGGGAGAAATGAATGGGAAATTTACTTCCAGCACCAACGCTCTCTCAGGCTGTGATTCTCTATTGGTCCACAATGATTATGTCATAGAAGGCTGTGCTCTGGGGCTCTGCCTTTTTGATAAGAAACTGATGTCTTTAAAAAAAAAAAAAAACATAAATTCAACATACCACAAAATAATAATAAATCCAAAATGTAAAGATTGTAAAAACACTAAAACACCTGCAACACTAAAAATCAGTGGCTTCACCATTTGTACTCCTTTAAATGTGCTGAGATCAAGCCGTGATGTATCGGTCACACATTTTACATGCAGATCAGAGAAATGTGAAACGTGAGCTTGTGTTTCTGCTCTCCATGAATGGAAGTGAAAGAAATGAAGTGTAGTGTGGCCTCTCCTTTATCGAGAGGCGTTGGAATGTTTGCAAACCGTATATAATACACCCTTCGCTAGGAGTTTGATTGACATGTGATCTGACCAATCATGATCCGCCTTCCCCCAAATTAGCCATTTAGTCCGACAAAGCAGTCAGGAGAGTTAGTAGATATAACGTCGCTGGCCTTGAAACTGGAAAAACAGTGTGTGCTGACGTCTTTCAGTGGTTGAAACAGCATTCCTTCTGATGTTCATTCATGTTTATTTGATGATATCACATGCAGCTTTAACTGAGGCGTACAGCGATCTGCCAGACACATTCAAGAGCCACAAACGGCATTTATTGTTAAATTTCTTTAAAAAATGACAAAACTTGAAAGCTAAAACTTAGTTTCATTAATAAGTATCTTGCTCTGTCACATCGGTCGATGTGTTGTCAGTGTATTATTCACTGCGTGAGAACATGATATGTGGCGTGAGAGAACGGTAACTAATGGGGGCGGGTCTTTGCGAACGGTCAACTGAGCTACAATTGTGCTGATTTCTTGAAAAAGCAACTATGTTAAAAACTACCATAAACGAATACATAGCAACGCCCTAGCAACAACCCAAAGCACTCCAGAATGGTTGTGGCATGAGCAGCCACCATTTTACATCAGAAAAACAGTTTTTGACCATTGGAACTGCTAATATTTGCTTGTTTCACACTCACCAGATACATGATGGATGGGTCAGAGGGGATGACGAGGGTCTGGCGGCCTCCTTTAATTAAACTGAAAGCTTTAGTGGTCACAGGACTTGTGTTTAAGGACACTGTGATGTCCTGGTGATCCAATGTCACATACCCTGCACTGCTCTACAAGACAAAGGGGAAACAATGGTGAAGCATCTCTCTCTGTTATGTGTGTGTGTGTATAAGATGTGTGTAGTACCTCCAATGAGTCTATCAGAAGAGTGTCTTTGGGTGAGATGGTCACGTTCACTGAACTGTTGTACATGTTCACCACCTTGAGCTGGCTCTCAGAGGACGATGGGAAATTGGGTAATGTTTTCTGAGGAGATAACGAACATTAGATTGTGGAGAAGGCTTTTCTGAACGTGAACACTTGAATCTGAGTCACATTTCACACTCACGTCGATCTCTATCTGGACTAAAGCTGCACAAACAAACGCCGAGGCAGCGAACAACATGCCGACCGTCATTCTCTTCAAAGGGCTGGAGCGTAAAACACATTCACACAACACAAGGTTTATATCACTGTATCATCGTCATCACTCTCACAGCAGAGATTCATCTGTTCACACCTGAAGTCGAGGCCACACTTTTTGATGAGCGGGAATATAACGCGGTCCATGATGGGCACCAGGGTCAGGATCAGGATAGGGTTCACCGTCTGACAGAGAACACAGCGCTTTCAGTCCTCTTTCAAAAGCTTAAAAATTAAACTAGCTTCAGCGAGGATGCATTAAAGTAACACCAGGGAACTTTTCAACCTTCATAATATATTTCCAAGTCTCTTAAGATGGTACATCGACTTACAATACAGAGCCTAAGTCCCTCCCCTTCCGGTCGACCACCATGGGACCTTATTTCGGAAAAATATTGAATGGTAGTCAATGGCGAGAGACAACAAATATTTTGATCTGGTTTGAATTGTGCCCTGAATTACACATATGATGTTTGTCAATTTATAATATACATTTTAAAGTAAAGAAAGTCGTTAAACCGTTGAGGTATAAGACTGTGAAAATACGTAATTACAAAGACTACAAACCCCAAAGGCGCACATTTTCTCTCAATGACTGAAGCTAACTTTACTGAGGATAATGTCTGTCATTGTTTCTATAGTCTTACGTTATAATCGTAACGTTACACCGTCACGCCTGAGTGTTTTGTACCAGACTGCACACACACGAGCAGCAGATCTTGCTCGTTGTTTCGCTTCCCGGGAGATGTAGTTCATTGAGCGATTTTCACATAAAACTAAATGTTACTCTTTTGTTTTATGACAAACTGCGACGTTTTTGACTTTCAGAATTATCTTTTAAATTGACAAACATCATATGTGTAATTGAGGGCACAGTTCAGACGGAATAAAAAGATAAGTTGTCTCCCGCCATTGACTACCACACATATTTTTTCCGAAATATTAAATGTCCCATGAGCCAGAAGCGGAGGGGAGGGACTTACCCAGATAGCAAACTGACATTGAATCAACGTGGAAATATGACATCGAAACAACGTTGATCTGACATTGTTTTGCTCATCGAATTAACGTTGAACCAACGTCAGACGCGTCATTCTTTCAAAACTAACGGAAAATCAACTTGAAATCAACGCGTTGTTTCAACGTTATGAAAGCAAACCAATTTTCGATTTCATTTAGCTTTGAAGAATGCCGCGTCTGACGTTGGTTCAACGTTAATTCGATGAGCAAATCAACGTTGTTTCAATGTCATGAGAGACGTCGTTTCCACGTTGATTCAATGTCAGTTTGCTGTCTGGGTAGGCTCTCTATAGGTTGAATGACACGTCTGCCATAGCCTGACGGGATCTGTAGCGTTTTTAATCGTACTTTTAAATGGGTTTCGGGTAGTAACCGGCGAACAAAGAGAACTACAAAATTCGACTGCTTTACGGCATATACGTCACTCCCACCACCACCCCCACTTCCTTAAAATCGGACGTGCGAGCCAAATGTTATAGTCATGGCCGAAGCAAGAAAGCAAAGGTTTTCTCGGAGCAAAGCAAAAAGAGAAAAAGAGAAAGTGATCGCGTTAAAGGCAGAACGAGGATCAACATTAAGCCAGCGTTTTCTCCCTGGCGTCAGCTCTGTCTGACTATATTAAGGAAGCTATCTTATCCTCCATTTATCTTCATGAATCAAGTAATGATAGTAGAGTAGCGAATTATCAATCTGGTAGCTAGTAAACGATATTCTAGTTTTTGATGGTTAGCTATCGTCTAAACGGCGTGTACAAGTTCGGTAGGGGCTACATTCTAGCAAACAAATATATAAGATGTACAAAATCATATTTTAGGATACCTAACATGTCTGTGATATTCGTTTATTGTTTTTGCCTCAAGCTATAAAGCAAATCAATTTGTAAAATTTGCAGATTCATTTATGGTAGCTTGATATTATAATATTGACGATATATGGGTATTCTCTAGCACTCAAACATTGCATTGAAGCATCATATAGATTCAGTAAAACGGCAACCAATAGACTAGCCACTAATGACGCTGGCTTGTAAACGTGAGCATCGCGATCATTTGACGTTAGAAAAAAAAAATAAAACCCATGAAATGATATTCATATGACATGCTGAAATATATGCACACCTTCATACCTGGGATGAAGACATTTCACACGCGACGCAAGCAGAACACCTGCATGACGTCCTCCTACAGTGTTCAGGGCTATCATGGTTGTCAACAAATGCGCGTTCATGTAGCATGACAGAGTTTACGACAGTATAGAGGACAATACTGTTTACCGAGACAATACCGAGAGCAAAAGTTCCCTGGTGTTACTTAAGCATATCAAAAGTGACAGAAAATGGTAATAATATTTCACTATTTTTACTGTATTTTTGATCACCTTGGTGAGCTAAAGATACTCGTTCAACGTCTTACACTTATGAACAGTAGTGTATGAGATGTTATAATCTTAGACCATTATAATCAAGAGCGAGATTCGGCTTACACACACACACACACACACACGGGATAACGGGATGAGCTCACCTGCATCTGGTCCGGCTGAAGGATGAACGCTCCCTACAGACAGGAGGAAATCACAGCGATTTAAAAGAGATATTTCATAATTCTCTGTGGATTTGTAATAATCTGTGAATCGTGAATGTCTCAGATTACGCTAGACTGATAACAAACATAACACGAGTCACTGCTGACCAACTCTCCCGTTCAGAGACAAGTGAAATGAAGACACTTACGAAGTCTCCGCTCATGGTGGTGGCCTGGAGAGTCCAGCGGGAGCCCTGCAACACACACAACCCGTTACTAAACACAAGCCCAACACACACACACACACACCAGATTAACCAGGTCAGATCCGCACCTTTTGGTCAAACAGGGTCCAGAACATGGGCAGGGGGATGTAGAGGAACAACACCTTCAACACCATCTTAATCTGAGCGATGAGGAGTTTCTGGAGAGACAACAGAGGAGTGTGTGAGTGTGTAGATCATCGTGGACTACGTGTCCCAGAAAAGATGTTTGACTTTGTGGGGACATGTGTGTGTGTGTGTGTGTAACCATGTTTGGGGACGAATTTGGGTTTTGGGTAACACTTTACTTGAAGGGCTGTGCATAAAACTGACATGACACATGTTATGAATATGAAGGAGGGTTTATGACAACTGTCATTAAGTGTCATTCGCTCAATTATGACATTTATAATGCAAATATGACATAGTTGAGGTCAAGAAAAATATTCATGACACAGTTATAATAGCCTCATGACAGCCAATGTCAAAACCAACCACATGACAGTTTAATGTAATGTTAACCCATAAAGCTAAGTGATTTCTTAAGTTTGATAATTAGTCTGCTAAAAAGACACAGACGTGACGTCACCGTCGGCCGGAGCACCTCACATTGAGTGGCAAAAAGACTGAGCGGCTATATTTGTGTTCAGTGTGAATGCCGAGAACAACATACACAACACATATAAAGTGGGAAAGAGCTTTGCGATTGACTGTACAACTAGATTTGACAACAAAATCGGAGGTATATTTTTACACACTGATATAGAGAGAGGAGCAAATGAATCAATTCACAGAAACAACTGGACTCCAGTCAGCGAAAGGACCCGTATATACCCGTATTGTTATATATATTACCAACTCATCAATTAAATATTTATAATTACATATTCCGCATTATTGGATGTTTTTAATAAACACTGACCAAAAAAAAAAAACTATAAAGTTTTAGGGCTGGACGGCTATATATAACACTGATATAAGTGATCAGCTGGATTTAGACCTATATTATATTTATATAAAGCGTTCACAGGCAAATTTGCTTTATGTTTAGGTCTATATTGCTTTTATTTCCCCGGTGTGGAAATCAGGCAAACATAAATGTCAGGCAACACGATTCCTGTCTGCATGTCAATATCCATGATCACTGGATCTTTAGTAAGTCGTAAGGAACACTATATTGAGTCCAACATTTAGTTTAAATTGATCAAATTGTTCGTTTTAGCCGCAGTTTCCCCTCTTAAATCCAGTCACGCAGCAGATCTTTCGCCACTCAGTCAGGCTGAGGGCGGTTGAAAGTGACGTCAATGCATTCCCTCTATAGTTTTATGTCAGCGTGTTACATCTCAAACAATTTCATATTTGAGCGAATGACTCTTAATGAGTTGTCAAAAACATGCATAAAACCTTCACATTCATGACATGTGTCATGTCAGTCTTATACACACCCATTCAAGTAAAGTGTTACCCAAATTTGCAACCCAGAAGTGAGTTAAATCTTACAAAACCTCATTTTATAGATGTCCTCTTTTGTAATATGATTTTTACAATTGCACTTATTATTATTATTTTTACAATTATATATGTTTGTCTATGGAATGTCCCCAGTTGAGTACGTGTGTGTGCACAGAGATGGCAGGAGTGTGTACATCATATTTGTCCTCGGCCCAGTCCATCCAGTGCTCCCTCTTGGGATGAGCGCTGCTTCTGTGCCGGAAACGGTTCCTGATGGCGAACTACGGAAACAGAAGACACACGTGACTGGATGAGCAGTGTTACGGATAATGCATTACAAGATTTACGCAATCAGATTTCACACTTTTCATTTACATTTACATCAAAATATCTGAGTTACTTTTTCAAATAAGTGAGTTTGTTTTCCATGTATTGACGGAGGAATCACACATTTCTCTTCATAATAAGTAATGCAATTAGCTACTTTTTTAAGAGATTTACGCAATATTGTAATGCATTACTTTTAAAAGTAACTTTCCTCAAGATGATTAGAAGTATACGTGGATTATAGGGCGAGTTGACCAAAAAATGAAATAAATTGGTCATGTTATTGTTAAAAAACTGCTTTCATGATAGGTTTATAGTTCATTCCAGTTCCTAACTCAAAACTGTGGAAAAGAGCAGTTTGAACAATCTGCTAAATATGTATCTTTATGTTCTACAGATGATAGGGAATCATGGTTTGAGCCCATAAATGATGACAGTTTTCATTTTTGTGTAAATATTCCTTTGAGCAGAATCTGGACTCACCCCTATGCATTTACACACGGCCCAGATAATGTTTCCCTCTGGATCTGTTTTGATGTACATGCCACTGCCAGCGATGAACACCACTGTAACACACAGCACACATCAGAAACACACACACACAGATCTCAGTGTGTGTTCAGTTGGCACTCGGTCTTACCCAGAGATATGACCATGAGAGCGGCTGGGACCCCGAAGGCCAGAGGATAACACTGTTGCTGTGTGTGGATGCCACACTCCTGAGCTGCACACACACACACACACAGAGGAGGAGCGTTAGATGGGGAGAAGGGTGTTATGGGGAAAATATAATGGAAATGTGTGTTAAAGTGCCCCTATTATGCTATTTTAAAGGTTCCTAATTTTGCTTTGGAGTGTCCTGCCATAGATTTACATGTAAAAACACTTTTCTCATAATATCCACTGCAGCATCAGCTCTGACTCACTGTGTCTGAAACAGTTTCATAAAGGATTCAGTCTCTCTAAACCCCTCCTCTCTGAGAGCCTACTCTGCTCTGATTGGTCAGATGACCCACTCTGTTGTGATTGGTCTACTCTGCTCTGATTGGTCAGATGACCCAGTCTGTTGTGATTAGGGTTGGGTATCGTTTGAATCTGAACGATTCTGATTCCGATTCCTTGTTTCGATTCCGGTTCCTAACGATTCTTGATTCCGATTCTTTTAAGAGGCAGGGTCAAAAAAAGTTTAGCTAACCTTGCTGACCAACGGTCTTTCTGAAGGAAATACTCCTGTCACAAATATTCCTTTTGTCACAAATTTTGCATTTTGCCGAGATTTCGTTATTTTTAGAAAAGTGAAGCCACACTTTGGACTGCCGACGTAAGATACTCATGTTCGACTCGCGCAGTTATAATGACACTTCCGGTAGACGCTTCTTTGTTGGTGTTGTTTAGCGGTTTCTTCTTCCGCTCGGCGGACTGTGAATATCGAACGATTGAATGAACGATTACGGGAAAAACTAAAAGTTAGTCCCGGTTCCAATCGATACTCGATTCTCGATACCCAACCCTAGTTGTGATTGGTCTACTCTGCTCTGATTGGCCAGATGGTCCAGTCTGTTGTGATTGGTCTACTCTGCTCTGATTGGTCAGATGACTCAGTCTGTTGTGATTGGTCTACTCTGCTCTGATTGGTCAGACGGCCCAGTCTGTTGTGATTGGTCTACTCTGCTCTGATTGGTCAGCTGACCCAGTCTGTTGTGATTGGTCTACTCTGCTCTGATTGGCCAGATGACTCAGTCTGTTGTGATTGGTCTACTCTGCTCTGATTGGTCAGATGACCCAGTCTGTTGTGATTGGTCTACTCTGCTCTGATTGGTCAGATGACTCAGTCTGTTGTGATTGGTCTACTCTGCTCTGATTGGTCAGACGGCCCAGTCTGTTGTGATTGGTCTACTCTGCTCTGATTGGTCAGATGGCTCAGTCTGTTGTGATTGGTCTACTCTGCTCTGATTGGTCAGATGACTCAGTCTGTTGTGATTGGTCTACTCTGCTCTGATTGGTCAGATGACCCAGTCTGTTGTGATTGGTCTACTCTGCTCTGATTGGTCAGATGACTCAGTCTGTTGTGATTGGTCTACTCTGCTCTGATTGGTCAGACGGCCCAGTCTGTTGTGATTGGTCTACTCTGCTCTGATTGGTCAGATGGCTCAGTCTGTTGTGATTGGTCTACTCTGCTCTGATTGGTCAGATGACTCAGTCTGTTGTGATTGGTCTACTCTGCTCTGATTGGTCAGATGACCCAGTCTGTTGTGATTGGTCTATGAAGACCATAGATTGGTATTATGTAAATGTGTTACAAACGTATGTAGAGTCACCAGAAAGAGAGACTGGATTTACAGGCGGTTCAGAATTTCTTCTCTCTTTTGGTATATAACATTTTTAATCTGCACTCTGATCTTTGAAAGTTTGCAGCTCTTTTACATTCACTAACAGCTTTATTACACACTACAGGAAGGCTGATCTCAAAAGAGCATAACGGGCACATTTACCTCTGAGAACAGGAGTAATGAGTGTGGAGAGAAGACTTCCTGCGTTGATGCACAAATAAAACACTGAGAAAAATGTGTTGAGTTGGCGACTCTGAAACGATCAACACATCACAACAAACATTAGACAGAAAGGCAGAGAAGAAGAAGTCCGGCTGACGAGGACGTTGGAAAGTGTCGTACCTGATGTTCCTGAAACTGATCGCCACCAAACGCAGCCACACACGGTTTAATACCTCCTGTGCCCAGAGCAATGAGGATCAAACCCAGCATGGACAGAGCGCTGAAACACACACACACGCACACGTTTGTTTTCCATGTTTTATGAGGATTTTCCATTAATAAACTATGTATCCTCACCCCTTACACTAACCCTAACCCTCACATGTGTAAGGTGAAGTTATCCGGCGTGCCGTCTCTGTCGGCGTCTGTGATGTCATGAATCGTGCTGACGGCCATGACCACCTGACCCACCGCGTACACTACTGACAGGTATATGATCGTCCTGAAACACACACACACACACACACACACAGCATCACACGACAGCCTTTCTGAACGGCGGTCAGTCTCAAACTGAGGGACAGATTCTGATAGGGTTGTCAGGAGTCCGGGACGTCCTGTAGATTCGGCCTAAGTGATCTGTCCTGTAACCTCCCTTGTCCCCTTTACTTAAAGGTATACTCCACTTTTTTTTGGTAAATAGGCTCATTTTACCACTCCCCCAGAGTTAAACATTTGGGTTTCACCGTTTTCCAATCCATTCAGACGATTTTCTGATGTTTATATCAGTAACCAGACGGTTTCTGGTCTCATTGACTTCCATAGTAGGAAAAAATATACTATGGAAGTCAATGAGACCAGAAACTGTCTGGTTACTGATTTTCTTCTAAATATCAGAAAATCGTCTGAATGGATTGGAAAACGGTGAAACCCAAATGTTTAACTCTGGGGGAGTGGTAAAATGAGCCTATTTCCCAAAAAAGTGGAGTATCCCTTTAAGGAGATTTATCTGAAATAGAAAGCTTTTCTTCAGACAAATGCTATTGTTTTTAACGATGGTTTGTGTAATGGGACATTTGTTGGTATGATTTGTTGGTATGAGGTCACACATTTAACTGCAGACACTGAAATATATGTGACACACACATCATGTTCTGAGAGTCCAGTCTCTTATTCCCGATGGAGAACCACGACTGTCCTGTGTTTTCCTCAGATTGGGCAGAACGTCCCAGAAAACACACCTGAACTTCCCGAGCCAGGAGTCGGCGATGATGGCCCCCATGATGGGCGTCAGGTAACACAGCGCCACGAACGCATGATAGACGGAGGTCGCCAGGTCATCGTCCCACAGCAGAAAATACCGGAAATACAGCACCAACACCGCTGGACACACACACAGTTCAGGTTTGCTTTTGCTATTTTAGTAGTTATGCAGTCTATTGGAACTGAATTGTGTTTGAGCTTTTTATTGTTATTATTTTACTGTTTTATTATATGAGCGCTTATTTTTGAAACCATAAGTTTCATCAGAGACTGTAAAGATCCTCCACAGTTTAGGATATTCTCCAATCAATCTCTTCACAGGCAGAAGCAGCGGCGTGCCACAGGCTCCAGGGGGCGCTGGAGGAAAACTGAACCTTATTTACAGAATATATACCAAAGAAACCTGAACCAGATTGCAAAAACAAAATGCACTCGCTTCAAATATTTATGAGTTAGAGAAGAAATGTGGAATTTATATGTGAAGTGCGAATCATATGAAACTGGTTCTCATACACACTCTAAACAATGCTGGGTTGTTTCAGCGCAAATTTGAGTCAAATATGGACAAACCCAAATGTTGGGTTAAAAATGTAATTTAAAATTTTATCCAAACTTCAACTTTCACTTTCAACTGTACATTTTTTTATTACATTTTTAACCCAACATTTGGGTTTGTCCATGTTTGACCCAAATTTGGGTTGAAACAGCCCAGCATTGTTTAGAGTGCCACTTGGCATTTGTCTGTAAATATCAGAGTGAGTTTTTCCACAAAGTCTGTAATGACTAATTGAACCGAGTACTCACTTAATAATGTTGGGTTAAAAATAAGATAACCCAACGAGTAACTCATCTATGGGGTGGTACAGTATACACTCTAAAAAATGCTGGGTTATTTCAAGCCAAATTTGGATCAAATATTGACAAACCCAGTAATTGGGTTAACATTTTAAATGACATTTTTAACTCAAAGTTTGGTTTCTCCATATTTTACCCAAAATTGGGTTAAAACAGCCCAGTATTTTTTAGGGTGATGTACCTTCCCAACGGTGAGTTAAAAGTCAGCTGGGTTAAAAGTAACCCAACCGTTGAGTTAAAACAACAACAACAGCACCAACAAAGTGTTTTTCCTGTGTCCAACATGCAAAGGTCCACACATCCTGATATAAACAGCTTCTGTCCGTCTGCTCTTCAATATCGTTAATTTTTATGATTGACAGTATTTTATGACCCATCATGCACTAGTTATGTTCACTCAGTGTTTAACCCTTTTCTCTGTGAAGATCACACACACACACACACACACACACACTCTCACCTCGCATGCCATAGTAGGAGAACCTCTCGCAGAACTCGTTGACCACGATGAAGAAGATGCTGATGGGATATCCACAACACTCCGCCGTCTGTACAACACACACACACCACATGAGCTTCGACTACACATACAACCTATCTCGCATGTGGTAATATATTTCTTTGTGGAAGCTCTTTTAGTTTTATGGCTATTATTAGTTCCTCTGATAGATGTTAATAAAGACAGGATTCAACTCGTAATCACTTTGATAAGTCAAATAAACACACACACACACACACACGTTTACTTACAGTAGCGGCTGAAATGAGAACACACTATAGATCATTTTATTGATATTGTATAAAATATTATAATTGTAAAGTTATAATTGTAATATTTTATACAATATCACACTAAGCCTAAATTAAATGTATTTTGAATAAAAGAAAACAGATTTTATTTCATTTATTTTCCAAATGCGGATTCGCCCGAACCTAAACCTAACCATCACACACGCTTCCACTAACCCAACCCCTAAACCTACCTTTCACACACACACACACACACACACACAACCCCTAAACACAAACACACTAACACTAAACCAACCCCTAAATCTACCCATCACACACACACACACACTAACACACTAACACAACTCCTAAATCTACCCATCACACACACACACACACTAACACAACTCCTAAACCTACCCATCACACACACTTTTTGCATTTTTAAAACACATCACTGATCTCCGCAGATAATGTCGCCACATGGTCAGGATTTCAGATATTGATCTCTATGTTGGGACACTTTGTCCTCATAATCAGGGTGTCCACAGATATAAAGACTTTTAAACACTACCGTATATGAAATGTAAGATTTAGGGCTTTATTTATGTATTATATGATTAGGGCTGTCAATAGATCACATTTTCTTAATCACACACTTAAGCGTTACACACTTTGTTTTGTGTAACCAGTTCATTTTGACATCATTTGCTATATCCAGCGATGTGACTCTCACAAAACCGTATTCTCTGCCAGCTTTACAAGTAAATGTGTGTGTCTTTCCAAAAACAGGACTGGGAGACTCCAACAGGACCATAACCATATGAGGATCCATAATTCATAACTGATGCACACCAAAGCACCCATTAAACACATTTCAGAAAACACTGAACTCATATTGTAGGATATATATCCAGTGCCATAGCCAAGAGCTTTCTCATACAGGAGTGTGTGTGTGTGCGCTGGGAGCTTTCTGAAATACTTCCATTATAAACACTCATTCTGTCCGTCACACTGGACAAATATGTGCACAAATATTTAAGACCCATCAAATCTGAATTAAAGACAACTGAATTATTTTTAAGGCCCTTTATTAGGAAAACATTAAGACTTTTTAATTAGCCACCCTGATTAATGATGTCAGGAGAATGATTTGATAAATAATCTTACCTTTTTCCTCTTTTTCTTAGTCTCATCCATCTTTCCGTCTGCGAGATGAACCACATTTTAGTTCACATTCAACATCAAATTATCAGCATCAAGCTGTACCGATCATTTCTGAGTTTAAAATCCTCACCTGTCATTCTGGCAGCAGGAGTGTGTGTGTGAGAAAAGACCTGACCGTCTCTGTAAGAGCTGCTGAAACATGTGTGTGTGTGTTATTAGCATGGACTGTGTCCTGTCTGCTTTATGACCAGAGGAGGACAGATTGACAGATAATATCAGGGGTCCATAGGGTAACAACACACACCGTTTACAGCGCCGTAGAGAAGATGTGTTCTCAGATAATCATAAACAAGGCAAAAAAAACTAAAAGACAAACAAATCAAAATTGATATAAAAATTAATATAATGGATTACATTATAGAATCATAATGCCTTGCAGGACTGATACTGGGAAATTATGGCTGTTTTTGTGAATGTTTTTTTATTTATAATAATTACTGTGTGGTATTTGGTGCTGTGAGTGTACACTTCCCCTCGGGGGATTAATGACGTTTAGTGAATTGAATTTAACAAGACAAAAAACAAAAACAAGAAAAACAAAACAAAAACAAAACAAGACAAAAAAAAACAAGCAAGACAAAACAAAACTAAATTAATACAAAAACAAAAATAAGACAAAAACAAAAAACAAAACAAAAAAAACAACAAGATGAGATGACAAAAATGACAAGGCAAGCAAGACAAAAACAAGAAAAACAAAACAAAAATAAGAAAAACAAAACAAGACAAAACAAAAACAAGACAAAAATAAGAAAAACAAAACAAAACAAGACAAAAGAAAAACAAAACAAAACAAGAAAAAAGAAAAACAAGACAAAAATAAGAAAAACAAAACAAAAACAAGACAAAACAAAAAAACAAAAACAAGAAAAACAAAACAAAACAAGACAAAAAACAAAACAAAAAACAAGACAAAACAAAACAAGACAAAATACACACCAAAAACAAAATAAAACAAAACGAAAAACAAAACAAGACAACACAAAACACATCAAAAAAAAAAAAACAAGAAAAAAACAAAAAAACAAAACAAAAACAAGACAAAACAAAAAAACAAAAACAAGACAAAATAAAACAAAAAAGACAAAACAAAATAAAAAACAAAAAAACAAAACAAAAACAAGACAAAACAAAAAACAAAAACAAGACAAAACCAAAAACAAAAGTAAATTAATACAAAAACAAAATAAGTCAAAATAAAACGATACAAAAAAATACATGAGACAAGCAAAAATGACGAGACAAACAAGACAAAAACAAAAAGAAAAAAAGAAGACAAAACAAAAGAAATCTGATGATGAAAGCGGGTATATTGGTCTAAATAAACAGCAGGAGTGTTTGGGAATAGTTTGAGATTTATTCAAAGCATTAGAGACGATGTTTAAATACAGCAGAGCAGAGACTGTTAAATACAGATAAAAACACATTCAGCTGTGACACACAGTAGAAAAATAAGAGATAAACATTAGTGTGTGTGTGTGTGTGTGTGTGTGTGTGTGTGTGTGTCTCCAGTGCATCACACGGATTCACACCGCACCACTTCAGGCTCGTCACACAGATGGAGCAAGATAACACACACTTTAGCAGAGGACGTGTTTGTGTGAGCCGCCCTATAAAACTGGCAAAATGGCCAAAGGTAAAACACACAGTTTATGATGAAGTCTCCACAGGAAACAGTCAGTGTCCTCCAGGTCAGCCAGGGGTCAGGCTCACACCACGGAGGAGGAGTTGGGCAGGCCCTGGACGGTGGCGACAGTGGGCGTCCCGCTGATGGCGTTGAAGATGTGAAGTGAGTCTGGAAGAGGACTGCGCATCCCATCATCCCCTGGGCAGATCTGTGGAGAGAGAGAGGAGTGATGCTCACCGAATATCAGTGAGGTCAGATCTGCAGAAAGCTGGATCCTGTGCACCATATAAAAAGGAAGCTGGTTCACACCACAGAATTAATCTTTTTTTTATTATATATATATTTTTTTGTATTTCACAATTCTGACTTTTTTTTTCTTCTTAGAATTGCATGTTTCTATCTCACAATTCTGAATCAATAACACACATTAAGTCCGAATTGTGAGATATAAATAGAAAAAAAGTATTTCCCCCCTCAGAATATGACTTTATAACTCGCAATTCTGACTTGATATCGTGAGAAATTCAGAGAAATAAAGTCAGAATTGTGAGATAAAGTTGTGTTTGGTGCAGTGTGTCACACACTCCTCTTTATCCCTGTGTGAGGAACAGACAGACGTTCGTGAGTGTGTGCTTCAGTTATGAGAAATGATTTACCATTCGATCTGACCACGACAGCAAAAGAGGAAAAGAAAACAGGGAGAGATTAAAGCCTGTAAATCCGACAGAGACATGACGTGTGTGTGTGTGTGTGTCTTACAGGCTCATGCATGATGGCGGACAGCTCTTTGGTGAGATCTCTGTAGTTGGCCTTCATCTCGTCATGATACTCCTGCTGATCCTCCTTAATCAGACGCTCATTCACTCCTAACCCCAGACCACACGCCTCCACAAACTGCCTGCAGAACACACACACACACACACACACACACACACACACACACACACACGTCACACCTACGTACCAGTCCACCTTTATATATGCACATATACACTGTATGCATGAAATTAGTTTTGTGGACACATATATATAGTTCCAATTTACGAATTTCTTAGTGTGCAAAGGTGGAGATTTTGTAGAAGCTCAAATATAAGACTTAATATTAGATTTATTTAAATAAAAAATTAGTAATTTACTTAATATAATTCCCATTTTTCACATTTCCATACAGTGTTTTAGTTTATTTTGTAGTTTCTTTCACCGTTTTTAATCGTTAATTAAAAAGCTGTCTTGTAGTTCACTTGAAGTTCAATGTAATCTCATTAATATATATATACAGTATATGTGTGTTTAACAAGCAAACAAAAAATGTGACAAGACAAACAAAATCAGAAGACAAAAAAACAAAAACAAGACAAGTCAAACAAAACAAAGAAAACAAAATAAGAAGAGAGACAAACAAACAAAAACAAGATAAACAAAACAAAACAGAAAACACAAGACGAGACAAACTAAACCAAAGAAGACGAGACAAACTAAAGGTGTGTAATGGTTGAGTGTGTGTGTTTCGAGAGACTCTTCTTCATTTATTTCATCAACACACAGAGAAAACAGGAATACTGTGAAATATTAATACAGTGTAAAAAACTCCATTTTTAAATGTGTTTTATTAATGTTGTGCTGCTTCATGATTGTATGGAGACTGATACACACACTTTCAGGATCTGAAATATAATCTGCGGTGACATGATGAATGTCTTTAGTGTCCCGTTTGATCACTGTGATGTCATTGATAATGATAAAAATAAAGCTTACTGATATTGTACATGCATGTTTAGAGGAGTGTGTGTGTGTGTGTGTGTGTGTATTTACCGAAACACTTCCTTTAGCTGTTTGACTTTGTTGTCTGGGTATTTCTTAGTGCTGGCATCATCCAGGAACGCCCTGGCGTACGCGAGAGGACCGGCGTTCACCTGGAGACGAGAGACGTTACAATCCATGTCTGTGTGTGTGTGTGTGTGTGTGGTGAGGTGTGTGTGTGCACCTGCACACTGATGCTGCCCTGTAGTTTGAGCTGGAGCTGGATCATGTCCACGTCGCTGCAGGAACACAGCTGCCGGATCTCCAGCACCTTCTTGCTCATCTCGTCGATGGCCACCTCGATGGGGTTCAGGTCCACGTGATGCTGGTACATCACGGCGATGCGCTTCTTCACGTACGGGAACGAGTGTGTGGCTGAGGAACACGGTTCACAGGATTTACTGACCTATTTCTCAATACTTGGGTAAAAAAAAACCTCTTTACACAGTGAAACACCACTTTTTTAAATTGTAAATTATATTTACGCTGTATTTATGATCCATTTATTCACTTTTTTAGCATAGACCTTAACCCCTTAGCTGTCACCCCCCTTTTTGAGAATGGGGGTTAAAATGCACTATAAAAACTTAAATAGTTGTAATTTAAGAATGCTTTGGAATATACCCAAGTTTGGTCTTGTTTTAAAGAAAACACTCAGCAGAATATTGCTGAAGTGAAAACACTTCAAAAAATGAAAGTATGAAAAAGTTATGGAAGTTTAAATTTACAGTAAATTAAATATACTGTACTATATATTTTTTATTTTATATAAAATATATATTTGACAAAATATTTTTACCCTAAAATTTCTATAAAATCAAAGCCATAAATCTTATCAAGTTATGTTCCAAATTTGAAGTTGATATCACAAAAATTGAAGTTCCCATGAGATTTTGTTTAGGTGTAGTACCAAAAATAGCCACCGGGTGCCATTGAATTCCATTGAATTTAGTTGTATACATTCTGCCTTAACAAATTAATACATTTCTGTCCAAATATCAATTCTGTCACAAAATTTGGAACCTTGAGACTCAGACCTTTCTGACAATATGTGTTTTGTCAAGATTAGAAAAGGTTTTGATCATAAATTATGAAATATAATGATGCCCAAAGGGGGGAGGAGGCTGATAAAATAAGTACCGTTTCTATGGTAACGCAACGTTCAATTATAAAACAGTTTTCACAGGATGAATTCTGAGTTTATAAGCTTTCAAATGATACCAAATTTATGGTAACTACTAAAATATGTGATATAATAAATATTTTAGAGGATCCTACATAATTTGTAACACAAAACAGCGGTAGCTTGATCTCTCTCTCTCTCTTCAAAGACGACACGTGGCAGATTATTGCTGAAGTTTAAAAAAAAAGTTACAGAATTTTACGTGTAATGAAAATGCACAAAAATACTTTTTTTTTTTAGATTTTTATATAAAATGTATATTTCCAATATCACATTTTACTCTAAAAATGGTAGAAAATCAAATTGTGTAGCCTTGCGCATCTTCGAGAGTGTTTTTTCAATTGCAAAAAATAATATTTTTAATTTAGTAGTTTTACTCTTATCATAGCCTACTAATGTCTTCGGAAACTCCTCGATTTACTGAAGCCTGCATGTAAAACCATTTGCAGCTGCACAGCCGTGTATATATCTATGCCGTCTGGCTCACTCGTAGGCTCTGCTGCGGCCTCTGACTTACGACTATAAGACAAATCTATACGTCAGCTCTGCTCAGTGTGCTAGATGAGGTGCATTCTGGGATGCTTTTAAAGCGCACTGAAGGAGTTGAGGTGTGTGCCGAGACACTGTGCAGATAAGAGCTGTACTTTGTGATTGGGAGGATCATATAACTGTGAGGATCAGATTGAGCCGACTCTGGAAGTGTCAGACACTTATCTCTAAATCAGTGGATCTCTTCTTCTTCTCCATGTGGAGTGTGTAAGTGTGTAAGTGTGTGTACTCACTGGTCAGTATAGTCCTGCGTTTGCACTGCTCCTCTACGCCGCCTTGTTTTTTGCCTGAAACGGTGAACGGCATCTCGAAGACGAAGCGGCGGATGTTGTGGCTCCTCTCGAAGTCGGTCCTCCTCTCCAGCAGCTCCTTCTCCTCCAGGAACGGGCTGACGTGAGTCACCTGGATGTAGGCGAACTTCGAGTCCAGATCCTTTGTGTTAATCTGAGCCAAACAGCAGAGCATATTTAGCGGATCGCCAGCTCTGGGCCTCATGCTAGTGAAGACACACTGCTCAATGATGTCTACATTTAACGGCTACATGAGTGAGTGAGTGAGTAAGTGAGTGAGTGAGTGAGTGAATGAGTACATAAGTGAGAAAGCGAGTGAGTGAGTGAGTGAGTAAGTGAGTGAGTGATTGAGTGAGTGAGTGATTGAGCGAGTGAGTGAGTCAGTGAGTGAGTGAGTGAGTGATTGAGCGAGTGAGTGAGTCAGTGAGTGAGTAAGCGAGCGAGTGAGTGAGTGATTGAGTGAGTGAGTAAGTAAGTGAGTGAGTGATTGAGTGAGTCAGTGAGTGAGTGAGTAAGCGAGCGAGTGAGTGAGTGAGTGATTGAGTGAGTGAGTGAGTGAGAGACTGAGTAAGTGAGTGAGTGAGTGAGTGAGTGAGTAAGTAAGTGAGTGAGTGAGTGAGTGAGTGAGTAAGTGAGTGAGTGAGTAAGTGAGTGAGTGAGAGACTGAGTGAGTGAGTGAGTGAGTGAGTGAGTCAGTAAGTGAGTGAGTGATTGAGTGAGTGAGTGAGTAAGTGAGTGAGAGACTGAGTAAGTGAGTGAGTGAGTGAGTGAGTAAGTAAGTGAGTGAGTGATTGAGCGAGTGAGTGAGTCAGTGAGTGAGTAAGCGAGCGAGTGAGTGATTGAGTGAGTGAGTGAGTAAGTGAGTGAGTGAGTGAGTGAGTAAGTAAGTGAGTGAGTGATTGAGCGAGTGAGTGAGTCAGTGAGTGAGTGAGTAAGTGAGTGAGTGAGTGAGTCAGTGAGTGAGTGAATGAGTACATAAGTGAGAAAGCGAGTAAGTGAGTGAGTGAGTAAGTAAGTGAGTGAGTGATTGAGCGAGTGAGTGAGTGAGTGAGAGACTGAGTAAGTGAGTGAGTGAGTCAGTGAGTGAGTAAGCGAGCGAGTGAGTGAGTGATTGAGTGAGTGAATAAGTGAGTGAGTGAGTAAGTGAGTGAGTAAGTGAGTGAGTGAGTGAGTGAGTACGTAAGTGAGAAAGCTAATAAGTGAGTGAGTGAGTGAATAAGCGAGTAAGTGAGTGAGTGAGTGAGTGAATGAGTGAATAAGCGAGTAAGTGAGTAAGTGATTGCTCACCTTGCCTGAGTCCTGGATCATCCGCACATTCTCCGCTCCAAACTTGTCTGAATAGAGTTTGAGGAGTCTTTGTGAGATCTCAGACAGCGGCGTGAATTTGGGCTCCTTATATATGTACTCTTTCCCATCTTCATCCTCGAAAAACCCCTGAAACAACAAGCGAATCCGAATCAATCAGAAGAATACGTTAAAACTCAACTTTAAGAAACCTGCTGCTCACCATCTAGACACAAAAAAGGCCAATTTCCTAATCATATTAAATACTAAATTAGTCACAGGACACAAATATTTACAACAGCACTCAGGAAATACTGGGAAAGATGGTAATGTTTAGATGATAACTCCTAATAATGACAGAGGGATTATGATGACCTCCACAGCCAGCAGGACGACACACACATACACACACACACACACACACGTGAAACTCATGTCCGTTTACCTCGTTGATCTCAGAGTCATTACACAGGTACTGCTAGAGACAGAAACACCCATCAGTGACACACACACACACACACACACACACTTCTTTCATTACGCTTCAGGGAATTCACTTTACTGTTTGCCAGTTAATCACATTTCTACTATTATTTGCTGACGAAAGACATTAGAAGAAAGCAGAAGAAAACATTTTAAAAGATAATTGTGACTTTTTATCTCACAAATCTGTCTTTATAACAAGTAACTCTGAGAAATAAAGTCAGAAATGTAACAAAAAGTCACAGTTATCTTTTAAAATGTTTTATTCTGTGGTGAAAACAAGCTTCCATACATTATATTATTGTGTCAGAAGAGTAAATGATTGATTAGACATTACAAAACGTGGCTTTACATTTCAAATTTGTTTCCATATCACTCAATATAAGACTATCACTGGCCAATAAACACACACTTTCCCTGAAAAAGTACACTTTAACACACTTTTGAAAAGAGTACTTACTTATTATGGAAATAATATACTTTTTAAAAAATAAACTTGTGCAAACTGAATGTTTTTAGACACTTAATTGCAATTAAATGAACATCATAGTTCAAATATACATATTACATGCAATTAATGAATTTTAATGTGACTTTTGACTCACTTGAGATAAACTTAAGTACATAAGTATCTTCATGTAATTTCATAATTACTTCTATTGTCTTTGAAATATGGATAAAGCATTGCCGATAAACCTTTATGAAAATTTTAAAGACTTTAATCTCATTTACATTAAATCTTGGACGTCATGCATTTAAATATATTTGAATTACAATATATGAAACTAATAAGTGAACTTATTTAAAGCACGGCAAAAGATTATTAGAAACAATGACTTTTTAGAGAAAAATATAGAAAAAATGCCTATTTTAAGTGTACTTAAGAAACAGTCATGAAACTCTATTCTCTTTAAGTGCACTTAAATGGCCTTTTATTTCAGTGATATATTATCTGCAAGTACAGTTTTCCAAAAAAATATATATATATACTCTTAAGATTTGAAGTTTAATCCCATTCAAGTGCACTTCTTTTCCTCAAGTGTTATATATACACATGTACTGTAAATCTGAACCAAAAAATCTTGATGTTGATCATTTTGTTAATTTTTACACCCAAGAGTCCAGGCCACACAAGCCGAGCTCAAACACACACACACACACACACACACACACACACACACAGATGATCAACACGAGAGATGAGGAGTGTGAAGCGCAGGAGACTTACCTGACCGAAGAACGCCACTCTGAAGTATGTGCCCAGCAGCCGCTTGCCCGTGTGCATGACCTCTGTGACCTTACTGTAGGCCCGGTGCAGCGTGTCATACAGGTGAGACAGTTTCTGACACACACACATAGTTTACAGCTCACATTTGTTAACACTTTATTTTACAATGTCCTTGTAGTTACCATAGTAATAACTAGAGGTTCATGCAACTAACCCTAATTTAAATATTCATCGAGAAGCAGTTACTAAACAACTCATCTCAGTGTGTGTGTGCATAGATCGGTGTGTGTTACTGCTGTACCTCAAAATCTCTGCGTTTCTCATAGATGGGAATGATGAGTTTGTAGATGTCAGAGATGAGCTCGTATCGCTCGGCTTTCCACAACCCATCCGCACACGCTTCCAGAAGCTCCATCAGGACGTCCTGCGAGAAACAAGAGTCATCAGCCCTCTCTCCTGACTAACACACACTCCTCATCCGTCCTGCAGCGAGTGTTCGGGCGACGGTCAGTTCAGAGGAGCCGCCGGCGTAGAGAAACACTTCAGCATCAGCTGAGATTTCTTTTTAAGATTTCTTTTTCATTTTTGTAAAAGTTTGTTTTTATCATTGTTATTAATTACGGTTTAATATATATATATATATATATATATATATATATATATATATAATTTTCTATTTCTATTTAAATAATTCATATATAACTTATATTATTATTTACATACTATTTATATAATTAAATAATATTTTTTATGTTATTTATATACTATATTTTTTCTGTTTTATTTTTATTGTTAGTACATCAAGTAAGGGTTATTAAACTAAATCTATTCAAAACATTTTGGCAAATTGAAATAAAGCTAAAATAAAATAAGATATAAATATTAACTGACAAAAAAAAAAAAACGTATTAATGAAAATTACATATGATTCCTTGGCAATAAACTGAATAAAAGTTTAAGCACTAAAATTATTAACTGGAAAATAAAACTGAAATAAATATATTAAAATAAAACTAAATATATTAAAACTTAATAGCACATAAAAAATAAATAAAAATAAAACCGAAAAACTAAATTACTAAAAATGAATCAATAATTAACATGAAAACTGAAAATATATAAATAAAAGCTTAATCTAAAACTAAAAAAACACTGCATTAACCTTTGTGCTGCATTAAGGACCAAAAATGGCCACATATTAAACATTGCCTAAAATATTATATATTATTATTATTTTCCACTTTTACCAAGTTAAATCTTTTAACCAGCATCAGTCCTCATCATAACTACCAAAAATGTATTCAATTTCAGGATTTTAACCCTTTATTTACCAGTTTTGTTTGCGAAACCATCGATTTGTATAAGAGGAAAAAACACAAAAATTCAATTATTTTCAATAAACTAAATGCAAAGAGAAAACTTTAGATTTGGATTATCACAGTCCCACTTTGCAAAAAATCCCACTTAGCGCGTTAGAGACCAAAAATGGCCACCTATTAAACATTGCCTATTGCCTAAAATAAGGTGCATTTCCACCCATAGGGAATAAATATGTAGTGACGTCATCTGGTGGAATACACTATATAATGCAAATATAATGCTTTTGCTTCAAAATGAAAGGATGTTTGTGCAAAAATCATGTTTCATGTATTACTGACAGCCTCAGATTTAAACAACGTTTTAATGGGTTTCAATGGGCCATTTTTGGTCTTTATGGTGCTGAGTGTTACTATTTGATCTACACAGTGTGTGTTATACATATTTTGCAACATGGGATCACATTTTTTACATGTATCCAAAAAGTCACAATTTTGCCAAATTTCATACCATTTGCATTAAAACAGCCAAAATGGTCAAAGAAATTAAACTGCAAAAGACCAAAAATGTCCCTAATGCAGCATAAGGGTTAAGTTAAACTAAAAAAATAAAAAGAAAGAAAAGTTGCTTTGCCAACTGGTTCAAATAAAATAAGTTCAAGTTTTTACTGTTTATTAAGGTTTATTTCTGGTTTTGGTGTGTGTTGACTACAATATCCCGCTTCAGACTGTGATGTGAATGGTGTTTTATCTCTAAGTCAAAGTGCAGGACTGATGGTAGAGTGTGATTAATGTGGAGATAACTGATAATCACTATCACACACACACTGATATTCCTTTATTGCTTCCCTCTTTTACGGCACTAATATTAAACTAAACCTTCACAGACACTATAACACTGGATCCTGACCTGGTGCGACGTGACAAACAATGTGGGATTATTATATTGATCACTGCCTCCAGTGAAATCTTCTTGGACCTCGTAATTAAATATTAAACATTAAACATGTTCTGATTGGCTGTGAGTGTGTAGCAGTTTTGCATTCACTGTGGACAATTGTTTATCAAAGTCAAGCTCTTTATGAACTTAATATCACTTCATTTGTCACACTGTTGCTGCTTGAGCAAATGACTTTACTGAAGGGTTTACAGTATTTTTTATTTTTATTGAACTTGCTTTTCCATCATCCTGTTTCTGATAGCAGCTAAAAGCAGCTTTTCTCTGTGATGTGAACGAATGGCCTGTTGGGTGTCGGACAGATATTCACCTCATTAAAGTGAACGTCCTGCATCCCCACGTCCTCCATCATGGACGCTTCTTCATCAATGTTAGGTGTGACCACTCTGAACGCTGAACAGCCCTGTTTAAACATGCCTGCACACACACACACACACACACATCACTTCAAAATGACAGTTGCATGATAGAAAAGATAGAAAAGGTGAAAGATTGTTTGGATTGAGTTTTCCGAAGTTCAGCAAAACGTGAGTAATCCACTAAGTGATGACTCATTATGAGCAGAGGCTTTATCAGACGAGAGAGATACGGTGACAAGAAAGAGAGAAAGGAAATCAGTCTGGTGTGGAAACCTTACACATACTAATCATGATGAGGAATTACCTACGCTATCTCACGACCAATTTGTACCAATTTGTACGATTTGTCTAAACCCACGTGACGGTTATGTTTAGGGGCGGGGTCAGGGGTAGGTCATTCGTACGAATTCATACGAATTGGCTAATTCGTAAAATATGTACGATTTAGCAAAATCGTACTAATTCGCACGAGTGAGGTCGTACGAATTAGCCGCCTCGTAAAATTCGTACGAATTCCTCTCCCGTGGCATCGTGGGATAGTAAAGTGTCCATTGTATGCGCACTTCAGAATCTCGCCGGAAGTAGAAGGTCATCTGGGTACTTTTCGCCAACTGATTTTCCAATTCTATGATTTCGGACATACTTTGCATAGTATTCGATTTCGGACACAGCTACAGTCTCTTACAAAGCGATTTATCCTAATGGAAACACTGACCCAGACCTGCCTAAAACCCTCGATCCCCTGCAAACGTCCACATCACAATGTGAAATATTTAGCATAATGCTGGTCAACGAGAAAAGACGAGGCTTCAGTGAAGTGTAATGCAGTCACTGTGTGTTTGCACGCGGAAGCAAAACCCTTTAGATTGGCCTTCTGAAAGCGGATGAAATCAGTGGTTTAGATTCACTGTTCTTAAAGGGATAGTTCACCCCAAAATTAACATTCTGTCAGTAATGAGTCTCCCTCATGTTGTTCAACCCCATAAGAGCTTCGTTCATCTTCAGGACACAAATTAAGATATTTTTGATGAAATCTGAGCACTGGATCACTCCTGCATAGGCTTTCAAAGGGATTGAAACTAGCTGGCCCAGAAAAGTCATTGAAGACGTCGTTAAAATAGTCCGAGTGACTACAGTGGCTCAATCTTAACTTTATCAAGCGACGAGAACACTTTTTGAGCGCAAAAACAAACATAAATAAAAACTTTATTCAACGATTAATTTCCTTCTCTGTGGGCCTCGAGTGAGTTCATGTACTGTGTTGTACGTCACACGTTGACTCACTATTGGCCAACGCTGGTCATGTGTGTGATGCGTAGGGTTTGGTATCGTTTGAATTTGAACGATTCTGATTCCGATTCCTTGTTTCGATTCCGGTTCCTAACGATTCTTGATTCCGATTCTTTTAAGAGGCAGGGTCATAAAAGTTTAGCTAACCTTGCTAACCAACGGTCTTTCTGAAGGAAATACTCCTGTAAAAATACTCCTTCTGTCACAAATTTAGCATTTTGCCGAGATTTCGTTATTTTTAGAAAAGTGAAGCCACACTTTGGACCGCTGACGTAAGATACTCATGTTCGACTCGCGTGATCATGCCAACACTTCCGGTAGACGCTTCTTCGTTGGTGTTGTTCAGCGGTTTCTTCTTCCGCTCGGCGGACTGTGAATATCGAAACTAGGAATCGAAATTTTAACTTTTGAACGATTCCGGGAAAAACGAAAAGTTAGTCCCGGTTCCAATCGATACCCAACCCTAGTGATGCGTGTGACGGACAACAACTCAGAAGCGCTGCGCTGTTACACTACGAGAAATCTCGAGGCCCACACAGAAGAACATGAATAGTTGAATAAAGTCGTTATTTTTGTTTGTTTTTGTGCATTGTGATTTCCTGTGATTCCTATTTCCAGCATCATTACTCCAGTATTCAGTGTCACATGATCATCCTTTTAACATCTTCAAGGGAAAATGACTGAGCTGGTCATGTGTGTGTGTGTATCGGTGTGTCTAACCTTTCCTCCTCAGGTACTCGGCCACCAGCGCTGCAACGTGCACATAACACATGGCTGCCTGCAGAGACCAAACCACACAACATGAGCTCCAGCATATGTCACACACATGCATGAAGATGTGTGTGTGTGTACCTCAGACAGGTCCCCGTTCTTCACATGTATACGAGCCATGCTGTCCAGCCAGGTCTTGCGGAGCTCAGGCGTGCTGGCGTAAGACTTGGCCAGACTGTACTGCAGGTCCACCAGCATCTCCGGGTCCCTCTCGTGCTCCTTCATCTGAGCCGTGGCCATCAGAACCGTCCGGATCTTCTTCGTCAGGTCTTTCACGTCTGACGGGAACGCTGTGCTCTGCGGGAGACGGGTGATGACTGTGTGTTAACGTCTAACTTTCAGAGGTTGAGTCTGTGTTTAACTTAAAGAGGACCTATTAAAGGTACAATATGAAAGTTTCCGCCACCAGAGGTCGCCTTTTCAAAACTATAACAAAGGCGAAGCTTGATGATGTAATGAAGGAGAGTGGAACGATGGGAGATTCACCATCCGGAGATATAGGCTATGGAAATCACATGAGGTAATACATGAGTTTTTGTATCATCTGTAGGTTTGATGTCATCGTAATGAATTTAACACTGAAATGAAATGCTATATTCGCCTTTGTTTGTTACTGATATGTGATGTCATTGATAGGCGACAATGACAAGGGACGAGCCATTATTTACAACTGGAAATTCTTATGGATTTATTTAAATGTTGGGATACTGTAAGTACACAACTGCATGAAATATACCACACTGTGCAAGTGGTTTTTGAACATTTTATTACAAAAATCTTACATATTGTACTTTTAAGTCTTGATGTGTTTCAGGCTCTACTAGAACAGGTTTCCCTGCTTAAATGTTGATTATTTTCCTCATATTCTCCATTGTTGCGGCTCTTCTCTTCCCAGTCTGTCAGTAACGCTCTGTTTACTTCCTGTGTCTATGAAGCCCCTCCTTCTGAAAAGCACACTGTGCTCTGATAGGTCAACTGGAACAGTGCGTGTTTGGGAAATGTCCCGCCCCTTAACCCAACACACTACTGACTAACTCAACCAGGCCCCGCCCCTTTATTCTGCGTATTAATTATTTAAATGAGGATATGGAGAATAACTCCCGCTGTGGACTTTTTGTCCACAAAAAAAAAAAAAAAAAAAAAAAAATCTAAATTCTTTTGGATGACACTTTCTATAGCCATAAACGACATCACTTCCTCCATAATCGGCTCTGTGACTAATCTTTTCTCCAGGAGCGAGTGTTTTTGCATGATTGTATTGGAAAGGAACTAACTTTGATGGTTTTGTCGCTGTTGGCACAGTTGTTGATGACGGACAGGGACTGCTGGAACCGTGTCCCTCCTATTCCGATGACATCAGCGATCAGCTGACTGACTCCGATCACCACCTGAGGAATCACAGATATCACTGATGACATCATCACATGCTGCTGCCATCTACTCTTAAAGACCGGATGAAATAATCGCGATTCTGTCTTCGACCGATTTGCATCGATTCACAAATTTGGAAAATCAATTTTCTAAAGTGTTACACTTCTTCAATTTCGCAGTGCTACTCACAGTTACTTAAAGTTATTGATGTCAATCACAATAAGCCGCGAACAAGGACTCGAAAAATGCACATTGTGTGGACTGTTATGTCCTACGCCAACGAACACAAATAGGGGCAAATCGGATGTGTAACAGTATATTAGATCTGTGCATTCATTCTTAAAGGGACAGCAGCCTCATAAACTGCTGGCATCCGTTTCATTAATGTTAATGAAAATAAATAAACACTCACTGCTTTTGAATCACTTTTTTATTTTCAATACGAGTCAAAATAAATTGAATTCATACAGTGAAGACTATACAGTGTTTTATATTTACATTTGATTACTCAATTTCGGTAGTATTGATTACTACATGTTAAATAAACCTATGCTACAGCATCTATCGTATTCGTCCTATTGTTTGTAATTTGCTTCTTTGTTTCTGTTTTTAATATCAAAAATAAAATAAAATTGCCTACCCCGCTTTAACACTGTGTAATGATTGTAATCAGCTTAAAGGGCATTTGTTTTAAAAAATTGGGTTGACTAAAATGGGAAGAAAAACGAATCATTTTCAAAGTTCACATTTAATTCAGTGGGATTTTTTCCCCCTCTAGACCAATTAAACTGTCTATCGCAGTCAAATAAGAAAAATAACACAAAACCGTAAACTACAATCAAATCGATGCACATATTGAATCGAAATTTGATTTAAAATCGAGAATCGTTTTTTTTTTTTATCGAATCGTGACCTCAAGAATCGATTTGAATCAAACCGTGAGAAACCTGTGACGTCAGGGTCACATGTCACTGCACCTGCAGGTGTGTGCGGACGAAGGACTTGCGTCCAGTGTAGTCGAAGTTGCTCTTCATGAGGAAGTAGAGCAGGTGAGCCGCGTCGCTGCGGATGGAGCTCAGTTTGGAGTTACAGCACTTCAGGATCTCATAGCAGAAGGACGCGCACATATCCGCTCGGCCCTCGAAGAACGTGCATGGAAACTGGACACATGAAAACAGCAGCGTGAACATCCTTCAAATCAACTTATTGGATTATATTATTATGTCATACAGGTTTGAAAGGAAATAATTTTTTTAAGGGGCCATGAACTGAGAATTACAATTTTCCTTGATCTTTTGACAGTTAAGAGGTTGTTATAGTAAAATATCCTGTTTAAAAACTCAAAACATCCTTCTTAGCTTTTATTGAAAACAATGGCAGAAAACGGCAGGATCTCAAAAGGAGAGTTGTGACAACACAGAGCAGCAAAAGACTATCAACGCCAACGCCTACATCAGCGGGTCTTAGGCTCCGCCCACTGGAGCGTTAGTGAACAGTGACGTGAGAACATGTGTAATTATTCAAGTTCAGACCGACCATCTTTCTCTCAAAATCGTTCAATACTGTTTATGCATCAGTAAATCAAGCCAGTGACTAAACTATCTAGTAGTAGGATGAAAATAATCGTATTAAGTATACAAAAAGCGATCAAAGAATTCGCCCGAGCTGTCAATCACACAGCGCGAGTTTATCTGGACACTTTCAAAACTCGCTATGTGATGGCATTCGTGAGAGTGCAGAAATTGCGTTGCAATGATGAGATCACTTTATTCACGTGATCAACAGCTGTAATAGTAAAAACATGGTAAAATAGTAAAAGATTACGAGAGATTTACACATGCAATGCTAGCTATTTCATATGCAAATATGTCAGCCAATCACAGCAGTGGGCGTTTACACTGAAGTCTCACAGGAGCCAATCACAGCAGTGGGCGTTTACACTGAAGTCTCACAGGAGCCAATCACAGCAGTGGGCGTTTCAAATCACAGGCTAAAATCAGGCTATGAAAAATGCCTTAAAATTAAAAAAATTTAAAAACTCATACTACATTATAAGGGCACCCCAGGAAACAATATAAAATAATAAAACATTCCAGCTCATGACCCCTTTAATGAATGATCCCTCCAGTAGCCAGTGGTTCACGGCCTTATTCACCTCAGCGCGTCACACTCACCTTGTAGATGAAGGTGCGGAGGGAAGTGAAGACCTGTTTGAGGGCCGTCTCTGATTGGTTGATTTGTAAGAAGCAGAGATGAACCTGGAACACTTTCTTCATGAGGGGATTGTGGCCGTGATCCAAACTCAGCTGAGTCTGCGCACACACACATACAGATATC